>PVJH01003194.1:0-147829 GCA_004026705.1 Nesogale talazaci
GCCTGAGCATCTGCAGCCTCCCCTTCAAGCCCCCTCTCTTCCTGGCATCCCATGCCCCCTGCTCACCTTCTCTAGCCGCCACCTTCCGCACGCCCTTTCTAGTGAGGAAGAGGACTCGCATCATATGTCCGCTATCTAGAACCTTCACTCTTTGGACCCCTTTGCTGCTGCCAGTCAGAGCGAGGGACTAAGGATTGGATCCAGATAAGAACTCAACAGCTCCACTGCAGGAAGACCCTTGCCATTGTCCCAGGGATTGCTGATGACGACAAGAAGAAACTAGGGACAGTGTTTAAGAATCAATTTGCTGCCAGGGTCCTGTGATTGAGCATGCAGGATATGGAGAAGGGACTCAGCTCGAGCGACCAGCGCAAGCACATAGGCAGTTCCTCGCAGAGGCTCAGGACGACCAGCTGAAGGTTCATGGGTTTAGGTCCTTGTGACTCACGGAGGCTTAAGTGAGAATTTCCTTGCAATGAGTGGGAAAATTCCTTCTGCCCTTTTTCACAAGTTTAAAACCTCACAGCTATGATGTAGCCCTTTGGGGTCCACTTTCAACTTGGGCTAGTGTAACTCCTTCATGCAATAAACGGAAAAGATCCTTAAAAAAAGAATGAATTACAATCGGTCTCCTGGTTTTCTATTTTTCGGGGAATAGTTCTAGAAGAATTGTTAATTCTTTTTTTTGGGGGCATCACTGCTCTCCGGTGGTGGGAGTAGGAGGCCCAGCCCCACTGCTGGAATTGAACCTCCGTCCCAGTGGGCCACAGTCCCGCACACAACCACTACGCCACCGGGGTTCAGCCCGAATTGTTAATTCTTGTTTAAATATTTGAGAGATTTTATCAGTATAACTTCTAATCTTGGTTTTTTTCTTATTGGAAGTTTGCTGTTTTTTAAAAAATTGATTCAATCTCTTTACTTGTTCTATGTACATTTAAGTTTTCTATTTCTTCTTGAGTGAGTTTTGGTAATTTGTGTTTCTGAATATTTACCTACTTCATTGAGGCTATCAACTGTTGGCAGTAGGCTACCTACTGTTGGCCTGTGGTATTATTTTATAATCCCTTTGATCTGTAATTCCTTTAAAATTTTTACATCAACAAACAATATGGTTTTACTTTTACATAATCTTAGTATTCAGAAAAGTTATTTATGTATGGAAATGTACATATTTCAGTTACTTTATTTATAACTGCTGACACTTTAAGTACATGATTATTATATAATTTTGCGGGGAAAAATTTTAAACATGTTGTCAGAAAGGTACCACACATATGACTCCAAATAATATGTACAATGTTGCTTTGTTTTTCGTGTGCTAAACATATTTTCTATGAAGATGGGTTATACAGAGATGTTTCTGTTTGAGCAGTGAAAGTATGAACTGCTTAAAACAATGTCCACCCAGAAAAGGGTGTGGGCTTACAATCTTTCAGCATCTCTTACTATTTTGGTCACAAGCAACCTCCTTCACATGATTTCATATTCCTCTGAGATTTAGTCTCTGTACTTCTCTCTAAACTGCAGCTGTGCCATGATATGAATGCACCATTCTGCAAGTGTTTTCTGGATCTATTCTGTGTCAGTAACTGTGACAGGCAGGGCTGGGGATGCAGCAATAAAGGAAAGACTTACTCTATTGGAGTTTGTAACCTAAACAAATACTTGTATAAACCTACTGTATAGGAGCTGAGCCCTGGTGGTGTACGTGGTTGTGTGCGGGACTGTGGGCCCACAGGGTTGGCGGTTCAAATCCAGCAGCAGTTCTCCAAGAGCAAGGCTGAGTCTCCTACTTCCACCAGGGGCAGTGATGCCCACAAAACAAAACAAAACAAAACAAAACAAAAAAAACCTACTGTACATACTTGTGTATAAGCTGAGTTTTTCCGCACAGTTTTTGTGGTAAAATTAGGTGCCTTGGCTGATATTCGTGTCAGCTTATACTCGAGAATACACGGTAAATAATTATGTAGACACTAGGAATTGGTATTATGACAACTGATTGCCTGCTGGTGTGAAATACAGATCAACAACAAGGTGTACATTCAGGGTTAAGCTGGAGTGGAGCTGCTTATGTTTATAAGGGAACACACACATGCAAATAACTCCTTCAAGGTGAAATGATGTCTCATTGCTAATAAGAGAAACCTTTGAGAGTAAAAAGTGGCTAAAGACAGATATGAGAATGTCCACACATTGTTTAGTGAATCAGTTGTGTACAACTCCTTGCGGAAAAAAATACAAGGGCCAGCCTGTTTGTGAACACGCTTCTTTGTTTCTAATCTAAATGTACCCCATCTCCGAATGCAATCCGTCCTAAAGGCTTGGACTCTAAATAATAAGCTGTCTGTCAGGCTGTGAGTAACTTATTTTCCCATTTTCCATCATCTCCCACTATGATCTTATAAGTCAAGACATTCTGGGAGGGCGGCAAGCACTAAGTCCAATCTTCCCTGTTAAAAATCATCCCTATTGCACCAAAATTTGCAATTCCACAGGGTTCCAGTTTGTTTAGGTAAGGGCTTCTTTATAAATGGTGGCTTATTCTTGTCAGAGTCCTTACACTTGAATTTATTTGTAGCAAGCACCTCTTGATTCAGTTCACGTGGCACTTTCCTTTCAACTCTAATGCAAGAGCTCTAAAAACCCAAATCCATCAGTCACAGAACATCTCATCACTCTTAACCTTAAAACAATTAATTTTTTAATTACATGAGGAAGCATTGACATAACTTTAAAATTTTTTTTCTGTATTTCTAAGTAAGGGCTCATATAAAAACTTAACCTTACAATTACATCTTACAAAAGTAATCCTAGAGTTTTTGTTTTAATTAAGACAGGCTATTTTATGATGCAAAATCCAAAAAGGTTAATCTATGGGCTGAAAAATAACACATTTTAAAATAACCAACTCTTAAAATACTTTCTTTGAATTAACCTTGAATAGTTTACAATAACTTAGCAGAGTTCTTTACTTAACACTAAATAATTCATTTAACATGATCTGATGAAGTGTCAGAACAATTTGCGACTCCATTTCACCATTAAAGAGGGCACTAAATTCAACACCACTGACCTCAACATGCCTTCAGTGTCAACATAAGGTTTTTCTGGGTTTGTACAAAAGATATAACTTGAAAAATACTTAGTTCTGTAAAGCAGAACAACAAGCCACAATGGATAGCTGCTGGACTAGGGGCAAGCCCAAGGCCCATTTTATACATTTTATCATTTTATACAATGGGTCTTTCTTAACTTCTATAAAAATATCAAAAATTATGTTATTTAAAAGAAACTAACTAAAAATATCAATCTGTAATAATTTAGATGCAGTCAGCGCTTGTCTTTCTTCATTTTGGAAACAATTAAAAGCACCACAAGAATCTTCTTCCCTGTTCTTAGACGGCTCTGACTGACCATGTTGTTGGTATTGTTCTGCCATAGTTGCAAAAGTGTTTGAAGACATAATGTATTAAGTACTGTGCTACTTACAAATAATATTTCTCTAATTTTCAGTTTAAATAAGATTCCAAGAACCAAGTAACAACAACAAAAACATTTAGGCAACACATCTAGCCACTCTTGAATTAGTATACATTCAAATAATATTAAATTAAAATCCACTTCGTTTAAGGATGCGAGATTTTAAATTTTATGTACCCACAAGTTGTACTCAGAAATTCAAGGTAATGAAGTTTCAAAGTAGTACCTAGACTATTTCCCTGAGTTAAATAGTCAAAAAGCTAAAATGGTGTGTACATTGGGGCAAAATAAAAGAAACTGTTGCCTGTTTTACAAAATAGATTTTATTCAGGAAGATTGGTTTTAAAGTAAATCTATGTAGAGTGAAATTGAGAAAGGAAACAAGGATGTAGGGTATTATGGACTGTCTTAAATATTTTAGTCTAAATCCTATGATTAATGGAAAAAATTTAAGCAAGTATATAATAAGATTTGTGATTGAAACCCTCAGTGTGCAATATGCAGAATGGCCTGGAGTAGGGCAAAAAGAGTCCGGTGGCCAGGAAAGCGACTGCACTGGTTTAAGATTACTGAACTTACCTTTATTTTTAGTATACTGTGCTGCCGAAGTGATCACGGAACTTAACCTTTTAGTAACTATTTTGAAAGTAAATTCGGGTGAAATTAGTATCGAACTGAGTTGGGGTGAAAAATAAATAAAAAATAAATCCTTAAAACTCACCGCCCCTGAGACAATTCTGACTCCTTTTGACCAGATAAGACAGGGTAGCACTGCACCTGTGGGTTACCCGGTCTGCAATGCTCTCTCTCTTTTACAAATAGCTTTATTGGCATATAATCTACATATTGTTCAATCCAACAGTTCAATCATGCCAAGAAGAGCTACATAATCTTTACCACAATCGCTTTGGGAACACTTTCTCCTTTCTTGCACTCATAGCTAACAGCTCCCCCTTTCCCTCCAACCTCTCCTGCTGCTGCCCCACAGAAACCATTAGCCAGTTATTGTCTCTAGACGGAAAGACATACAAAAATAACAACAAAGTAAAACAGGAAAACCTCAATCAACAAGAAAGTAGAAAATACTACAGATTAGAGTAAATATAAAATGGTTCAAAAGGTCAATCTGAGACCAACTCTGTGGGATAGGAAGCCTCGTGTTTTTATTGAAAAATGGTAGACTCGTAGGTTCAATTACTGACTGTGGCTAGCAGTCTAACACTTAAGCACTAAGACAGAAGAGAGAGAGAATTTCTTGTTCAGGTTACTGGCTCAAAAAACTGTAACCTAAGAAAGGCGAACAACTTTGACTCAAATGTCATTTCCCATACAATTCACCTGATTTTACTAGAAAAATGTAAATGAGAGTCTCCATTTTCAGACCTAATAAAAAAAACCACTATACTTGGAAATTAAGAGAATTTAAACACTAAAACCCTCTATTGAATTCTTCAAGAGTGCTACACCAGGATATCAGTTTCTCTTTCTGCCTTAGTGTTGGATTAAAATAGAAATATCTTCTGAAGAAAAGACCCAAGAGCAATTCATTTCCCTGGGTAATAAATAAAGATTACTAGAGTGGATTGCACTCTAGTTGAGCTGGCAACATCAAGGTCAGCAGTCTGAAACCATAGGTCAAGGAGCAAGATGAGGCTGTCTGTTCCTGAAAAGAAGTCCAGGTTTGGAAACCCTCGGAGCGGTCCTATTCTGTCCTGTATGGTTCCTATGAGTTGGGATTGACGTGATGGCAGTGAGACTTGGTTTTGGGGTCACATGCATAACCTTTACTATATTAAATGAATCTATCTTGTGATCATTATTAAGAAATAGTAAAAATCAACTCAATTCATTAGTCTTTCCAAGATATCACTTAAGTGTTAGTCGATGTTTTATTCCTTCCCACAAAGGAAAAGCCCAAGGGCTGGCTATATGACCTAGGCACAGAAACCACTAACAAAATGAAACAATTATAGAAACAATAAACATTTCAACAACAATCCATGATAGCACGCAGAACCAGAACTGGACCTAAGACCTTTGTTTTACTCCACAATTCAAGCAATTTATCACTATACTACTATACAGTGTCATGAAAGGACATAAAAATGAAAAAAATTTCTAATTAAAACACTATTTCAAAACAACTTCTCATTGATAGCTTATGGCTAGGTCAATCTCAGTCTCAATCTCTCTCCCTCACACATTTACACACACACACACTACACAAAGAAGGGCATATTCTACTTAACAATGAAGGGACAGATTCCTTTTTTTTTTCTTTTTGGCATCACTGCTCTCCGGTGGTGGGAGTAGGAGGCTCTGCCCCACTGCTGGAATTGAACCTCCGTCCCAGTGGGCCACAGTCCCGCGCACAACCACTACGCCACCGGGGCTCAGCCCTTTTTTTTTAGGCATCACTGCTCTGGTGGTGGGAGTAGGAGGCTCAGCCTTTGCTCCTGTGAGCGGGAATTGAACCTCCATCCCAGTGGGCCGCAGTCCCGCACACAACTACTACGCCACCGGGGCTCAGCCCAGGACAGATTCTTATTACATCACTATCATTAGGTTATATTACAGTCAAAAATTATTTACATGTCTCCTTTATAATTATATCGTACTAGGAATTATACTCATAATAAAAGTAAAAATTTGGATCACGTTATATCATTTGGAAATATAAAATATAGATATTTTAATAAAGTGTCTATAACCCTGTTCTTGAGGTGATTTTGACTTATAATGACCCTTAAAGGGCAGAGGAGAAGTGTCTCATACAGTTTTCAAGATTGTATAGGCCTGGTGGTGTTGTCAGGTAAGCACTAGACTGGACTGCTAACCACAAGCAGTTCAAACCCACCAACAGTTCTGTAAAAAGATGAGACTATTTACTTCCGAAAGGATTTACAACCTTGAACACCATACTGGATCACTACGAATGGGAATTGATTCCATGGTAGGTGTTTCTAAAATCTTTATGGAAGCAGACTGTCATATCTTCCTTTCTCTGGTGGGTTTGAAGCATCAACCTTTTGGTTGGTATCCAAGCACTTAACACATACAAGAGAGCTTCAAGAGGTCCATGGAAAAACTCCATTATCTTGGAATTTCTTTTTCTCACAAATTTCTGAAGCCTTTGTACATGAATCTGCTGCCATCGAGTTGATTCCAAATTACAGCTACCAGACAGGCTAGAACAGACCTATTCCATAGAGCTTATTCCAAGTTTGCAATCTTTACAAAAGTACACAATCGTACTTTTTTCTTGTGGAGCTCAAACTGCAGACCTTACAATGGTTAGGTGAGTGCTTACCACCGTGACATCAAGGTTCATTTACACTTACTGCCACTGTGTTGATTCTGATTCCAGTGACCCTGACTTTCTCGTAAGAGTGGACAGTAGTTTCGAACTGCTCACCCTGTGCTTAGCAGCCCAACACGTAACCCACTAGGCCTTTGTGCATATATACCCTCCTGCTAATAATTTTAAAAGATGAACTTTGGTGAGATCTAACAAAATATAAAAGCTAACCCTTTTAGCTCTAACTTGTTCACAGACTTGGGAAAAGAAATCTAAAACTTAAGACAAATTATTTTCTACTCATCTCATAGACAAATACAGTATTTATAATATAATAGCAACTTAATAAATATTTGTTGAGCAAATGAATGACATACACCCTTACAGGGCAATCAGCTTACAAAGGAAAAGGTAGAAGCCCATTTTAAGAAATACTACTACAAAGCTGGACTTTATATATGTGGACTATTTTCCATCTATACAGAAATCTCTAAGAAATGCTGCTTTCCCAATTTGATTTACAATAGATTTAAACAGTTCAAAATATACCAAATAACAACATTTTCCCCATCTACTGCCAATGTGGAATTCATTTTACAATGCAAATTTCATTATTTTAGCACTCATCTATAGTTGTGCTGAAGCTACATTTGATTGAAATTTCTGCTGCTCTTAAAACCGACAGGTCTTAAGGAGAACGTGTATTTTGGTTTAGTTTTGGAAAAATCAAGCAGGGAAGGAGATACACGGTGACTCCCAAGGGCAAAAGGGGGCTGCCAATTGCAGACTGAGAGAAATAGAAAAGTCTCGTTGTGAGTGGGGAGAAGCAGGAGCAGCAATGGAATTCCAGGACTGCTTGGGATCAGAGCATGCCTGTGTGGCTCAACCGCGGATGATACAGCATGGGGTCAGATAGGCAGAGGCTTGAACATGCCAGATGAGTAGTAACTTGGACACCTACAAATCAGAAACAGTTCTAATAAAGCCTCACTTTAACACTGGGTATTAAAGAAAAAAATTCAAGCCCCGAGTTGCAATATTGAAAGATTCTATGGGCAAGATGATGAATGACAGAAGAAGCACCCATAGATGATGGGACGATGGTCACCGTTCAGTGACAGCAGGAGGTCACCTATGATGGAGAACTGACAGTACTGAGGAAAATACAAGCTACAATGAAAGCAGTGGTGAAAGGCAGGGTCTTCTCTAGGAAGGATAGGGCGCCAGCATGCCAAAGAATGTACTCACTGCTATTAGCTACACAGCACAAAAGTCTCCCTCATCAGTCTCAGATGGAAGTATCTTACCTCACAGCCGATTTCTGCTCCTTGTTTCTTTTTCTCTCATATGCTGTCCTTATATAATCTATTTCCTATCTTAAACCACGTCCGCCCTAACTTGCAATGTGACTGTAAGTCACCAACAGCACTCAGTGAGCAAATATAACAGGAATTGAGTACCTTGACTGAAATTATATCTAGGGGTGGAAATGGATTCATAACCAGAGAGTTCAGCTTGAGACTCTGCCATACAAGATAGGGTACATTCTTCCTCAAAATAAGCAAGTTGGGGGGAAGAATAAGGAAGACAACCGAATAACTGGTTCTCATGAGGGAACAGCAGGCTAAGGTTTGCAAATTTTAATAAATTTGGGATATTTGTTACTTTTTTCCCCCTGTAGTTCAAATTGGGCATGGGTTCTCACATCATTTTGTGAAAGAAAAAAAAAATTTTTAAACTGGGACAGTTTGAATTCCAAAGTGTGTGTGTGTGTGTGTGTTAGAGAGGGGAAGGGAAGGGGACACAGATCTAGAAGGTGGGGACAGAGGGCGGAGATCTCCATGGAAGAAATTCTTTTGCTTATGTTTTATTTTTGTTTGTTTGTTTTTGGCATCAGTGCCCTTTGGTGGTGGGAGTAGGAGGCCCAGCATTTGCTCCGTGGAGCTGGAATTGAACCTCCATCCCAGTGGGCCGCAGTTTCACGCACAACCACTACGCCACTGGGGCTCAGCCATGTTTTTTCTCTTACTAACTCTTGGGTCATGATCTCAGAGAAGGCAAAAAAAGTTGGAATACCCAAAGAAAGGAAAAAAGCTTTGGCTGATGAGTGTACCATTTGCTATTCCATAATGCGTGAGCAACTAGCTACTCTTTATATGTTAGAATTAAACAACCCCAAAGGTCCATAGATGAGCAATGACATCAGAGTTTCTGGCTTCTACTCTTTATGAACTTCTCATTTAATCTCCTTTCCTCAAATTCCAAAAAGAGTTAAAAAGCCCAAGTTTAAGTTGGTATGGCTCCTAAGTGTGGGGGAGCCATAAGATTTATAACTAAATAATTAAGAGCACTTATGATAAAATCTTTGTATTCAGATTAATAGCAACAATTTCCCATTAAAAAACAAAGCAGCTATTAAAGCAAATTGTATGGCAGATAGAACAGTCTTGGATCATGTTCCTTTTGAGGAAGAATGTATCCTATCATTGTATGGCAGAAGCTGGGCTCTCTGGGTATGAATCCTATTTCCACCCATAGATATAACTTCAGTCAAGGTACAAGTCCCGTCACACCTAGTGCCTTTATTAGGAAAAATAAAGACAACAGCCATAGGAATAAGGGAGAGCATCTTTATAAAACATGTAGTGTCACAGAATGCTATGATATCTGTAAGAGGTCCCAATAAAAATCATTAAAAAACAAAGTGATTGGTCTGTCTGAGGGACCTTGGTGGCACAAGGGTTTAGCATTAGGCTATAACTGAAAGGCTGGTGCTTTAAATCCACTAGCAGCTCTATAATAAAAAAGATATACCTATCTGCTATTGTAGCTATAGCTACAATATTATAGATTACAGTCCAGGAAACCTTACAGGGCAGTTCTACTTTGTCTCCGAAGGATACTGAGTCGGATTCAATCTGATGGAGCAGCAACCACATGGTATGCACGCAGTATTTGTTAGTGCTAGTGCAGTTACTGTTACCACTGGTATACCCACATGCATATCACACAAACCAGAAATGCATCGGAGATGCTTAAATAAGCCCAATTTTTAATAAATGTTTGGGCCACTGATTAGATTTTAGAAGCAAAATTTATGGAGTCTGTGTTCATGCTTTATTTATTCTAATGGGGGAATATTAAAAGCATTTCCTTTGATCTATTACCTTTTCCGTTTTCAAAGATAAAAAATCTTTCTACATGCCATTCAGATGAAGCTAAAACATTTAACAGCTCATGAAAGTGCTAATTAAACTAATTATAACTTAACCACCTTACCAAACAATATAAAAGTATGCTGGCTTACAGTTCTGGGTAACTATTCATACAACCAATTCAAAAAAAATTCACCAAATTTTAGATGTAGGGGCAATGTTTCTTTGAGCACTTAAATGTTTCCTTTAGAGCACTTAAATATAATTTTTAACAGGAAGGGAATAGAACATATATCTGAGTTAAACAAAAGAAGAAAAACGCATATGGGTAGACTATAGGCTTCAATTACAGAGGTAATTCAGAATAAGCATTCTTTTCAGGAGTCTTAAAAATCACTTTCTCCTATCTTTCTGAGCATAGAAAATATGAGTCAAAGGTATTACATAATTTTCTTCCCAGGATACTTGGTCACTTTTAGAAAAACTCCGGAGTGGGCGCACATGAGTATTCAACTATGCTGCACCTCTTCCCTTTACTGCTGGCTGAAGGTGGAGCAGTCTGTGGCCCAGGGGGGCAAGGGCACAGGTAACTACGTGCAGCTAAATTGAGTAGGCTGGGAAAATAATAAAATAGCTAAGTATCTCCTTAAATGCCTATTTTAAAAGTATCTATCTCTATGTATATTATTATTTTAAAGATGTGTGTGTGTGTGTGCATTTTCAAATGAACTAGGTCTCAATAATGTTTTTGTCCTGGTTCAAAAGTTACAGCCAAAAATAAAATAACAAGGATTTGGGCTTTTAGGATTACCAAGAATTAAGCATTCCTTTAGGTGTTTATGTCATATGCAAAAGAGTCACTGAAATCACTTGCTCTGTCTTTATACAGATTGAAATGGGACTAAAGGGAAGTGGGTTTAATTAATATAGCAAATAGGAGTAAAATAGGGAGTACAATGTGTGGTAAAAACCATTTCCATGTGAAATGGACCTAGCAATTTAATGTAAGCCTTCACATATTTTATAACAGATGGCTCATTAACAATTTTTTATATCACTTAAGATGGTATCAGATACCTGAAAGCATGAACTCTCATCAGTTACAGGCTACTCCATCTTCTCTAAAGGACACATGAGAGTAGAACTTTGCATAAAGCTCATGTGTGTAGCACATGTATCTGAAGGTAACACATCTCACAAGTGAAAATAGCATTACGTGTAACTTGGTTCAAGTAGTGACTGAGGAATTTAAAGTAGATGTGGGGGAGTGGTATGAATGAGGTAATGAAGTTCAAGGAGGCTGATCTAGCAAAAATTAAACAATGAAGATTGGACAAATTACTGTGATGAGAAAAACTTTCTAAGCTTGGCATGCATTCTACTATAAATCGGCGGCTTACAGACAGAGTTATTTTAAATTGTTTAAGGATCGGCACTCATGTGTTTCCTGCCTTAGAGTCAATCAATTCTGATGCACAGTGATCCTGAGGGCGAGGAAGAGCTGCTCCTGGGAGTTTCCCAGGTGGTAACTCTTCCCAGGAGCAGAAAGGCCCATCTTCTCCTGTGGCAGGGCTGGTGATTTCGCACTGCTGATCTTGCAGTTAGCAGCCCAATGTGTAACCACTGTACCACCCTGGCTCCTCTAAGTTTACCAGGCAGACCAATTACTGGACATCTGATCAACTGCTTTATACCGACAACAGTTAAGAATGAAATATGCTGGTTTTATGGTCATGGACTGATTGGTTCTTTAGCCAGTTACTGTGCTATCTACTACAAATACCAATCACTTTTCCAAATGAAAATCTTTATGATCTTATGACTCCATGGTTGCTGCCAACAAAATATAACACCGAGATGAAGCAATGTCTCTACAGCAAATTTAAAAATGAAACTTCTTTAAATTTAAAAATACTGTTCTGCATTATTCCACTTACTTTTGAGTACATATCAAAATGATTAGCTGAATATCATGTTAGACTGTAGGAAGCTACTCGGATGTACAGTAACCAAGACACAGTTGCTATGGTGACTTTAGCAAATATCGTTAAGAGGCCACTTCATTAATGACTCCAGGAAACTAACAGCACAGAAATAATAGATGAGAACTACATAGCAGTATGTGGCCACCAATGTGGGCTGGCAGTCAGGGAGCATTTCTTAAAAGGGAAGGTAAATTTTAATATGCTGTTTTTTCAGCCTTCACAAAATAAAGATGAGCGATTTTGGTGTTAACTGGAACCAAATCAAGCCAGAGCACATTCAGGAAGCCATGGCTGGGTGCAAGAGAAAGCACCGGTTCCGAGCAGCTGGTGCGGTGCTGATATTGCTATTACAGAGGAAAGCCACTTACAATGGTCATTTTTGACTGTGGAGAGGGAAAGAAGGATTCCCTGCTGACTCCCTTCTTTAGACTTTCTTCTCTGGATGGGGCTTCAGGCCATATGGTCTCTCTGTCCCCAGCAAGAGATCAGTTTTGGGGTGAAAAGAGGATTCTGCACATGCCTCAAGTGCGAAGATTTAAGGGTTAAATTGAAGAAAGAAAATAAAAGCTGGGGGGGGCTGAGCCCCGGTGGCGTAGTGGTTGTGCGCGGGACTGCGGCCCACTGGGATGGAGGTTCAATTCCAGCAGTGGGGCTGGGCCTCCTACTCCCACCACCGGAGAGCAGTGATGCCCACACACACACACACAAAAAAAAAGCTGGGTAAAAAGTTTGATGAGATAGTGACAAAAGATTAGTGGTGGAATTAGAATTATACTGAGGACCCAGAATTACTTAGCAGTTCACATATTATTATGGGACACTCATAAACAACAACAACAATAACAACAAAACAGCAAAGAACACAACCTCAACTTCTCCGTCGTTTCCTCATGAATTTACATTGCCTCTATAACAGCTTGGAGAGGAACACATAAACAAACCCTAAAATTCAGTAAAAGCACTTTTAGTTGCAACCATCTAGCACTAACAAAATTCATGTTTGCATTTTGCCAAACCCTCAGGGGGACTGCCCCTGGTGGTGGCATTATGCCCCGGAGAGAAGAACCTAACTTAAAAGGGAACCAGAGACCCAGAGCTGTTGCTATCAAGTGACTTCTAACTCGTGGCAAGCCCATGGTTACAATGACTGCCCCATCTTTGTCCTGTGCAGCCACTGGTGGGGCGGACGGCTCCCTATCACAGAGTCTTTTCCGACTCGTGGTAACCCTGGAGGGCAGGTAGAATGGTCCCTGTGGGTTTCCAAGACTCTTCATGGGAGTAGAAAGCTCCACCTTGCTCCCTTGGAGCAGCTGGGGGTTTTGAGCTTCTGGCCTCGAGGTGAGTAACCTAAGGCATCACCACTTTGCTCTCAGAGCTCCTTTTGGATAGCGGCCAAATACTGGATTGCTACATCATCAGGGCTCCTCTTAGCTTTTTACCCAATGGCTTGTGCAGAAGACAAACACAAAACCTGCTGTTTTCCCCATACTTCATATTTCACCATAGCTTTCTCATCAACTTTGCTTTAGGGACATGCCTATTGGTAATGAAATCACCATCCCTACTATCAAATTAAGAACTCCAGAAGTCATTTAAAAAATGTAATAGGAAGCTATATATGAAAAACCAACAGGCAATGTAATAGTCAATGGAGAAAAGACAAACACAATCCCACTGAAAAAGGGGACCAGACAAGGATGTCCCTTGTCCCCACTTTTATTCAATATTGTATTGGAGGTTTTAGCTAATAGCATTAGGCAAAGAAAAGACACAGAAGGTATACACCTGGGGAAGAAAGAGGTGAAATTATCATTATTTGCAGATGATATGATTCTATATATGGAAAAACCCAAAAGCTCCACAAGGGGATTACTGGAAACAACAGAGGAGTATAGCAGAGTGGCAAGATCAACAATCAGAAGTCAATGGTCTGATGTACACATCAGATAAGACCATGGAAGAGGAGATTAAAAAAGAAGTACCCTTCACAATAGCCATGAGCAAATTGAAATATCTACGGATATACTGACTAAAAGAACAAAAGATCTATATGATGAAAACTATAAAACACTATTATAAGAAACCAAGAGTGACTTCAACAAATGGAAGAATATCCCATGCTCGTGGATTGGAAGACTCAATATAGTAAAGATGTCAGTTCTACCCAAGGCTCTGTATACGTTTAATGCAATTCCAATACAATTACCCTCATCTTTCTTCAAAGAAATGGAAAAAATGATTACCAACTTCATATGGAGAGGGAAGAAGTCCAGAATTAGCCTAGATCTCCTTAAGAAGAAGGACACCGTGGGAGGGCTTGCTTTACCTGACTTTAGCACATATTATACAGCCACAGTGGTCAAAACAGCATGGTATTGGCATAATGATAGATACTCAGACCAATGGAAAAGAATTGAAAACCCAGAAATAAAAACACCAGCATACAGACAACTGATCTTTGATAAGGGTCCAAAAAATATCAAATGGGAAGCAGATGCCCTTTTCAACAAGTGGTGCTGGAAAAAATGGTTATTTACTTCTAGAAAAATGAAGCAAGACCCTTACCTCACTCCATGCACTAGACTAAACCCCAGGTGTATCACAGACCTCGAAGTAAAACCCCAAACTATTAGGGCCATCAATGAGAAAATTGGGACCAACCTGAGAACATGGGCACAGGGATTACATAGACTATCAGAAATAGGGAAGGACACAAACACAGAGGAGGCACAAATAGACAGGTGGGATATACTGAAGATTAAACATTTAATGTGCATCCAAAGAATTCGTCAAAAGAGTAATAAAAGAATCCACGGACTGGGAAAACATCTTTAGCAATGACAACTCAGATAAAGGCCTTATTACTAAAATCTACAATACCCTGATAGCTTCCAAAAAGAGCAAAACTAACTGCCCACTGAGGAGGTGGGCAAAGGACCTGAACAGAAGTTTCACAGAGGCAGAAATCAGAATGGCCAATAAACATATGAGAAAATGTTCCCAATCCTTGGCTATAAGAGAAATGCAAATCAAAACAACAATGAGATACCACCTAACACCTTCAAGAATAGCCCGATTCAAAAAATCAGAAAGCAGTAAGTGTTGGAGAGGCTGTGGGGAGATAGGAAAACTTATCCACTGCTGGTGGACCTGTAGGTATGTACAGCCACTATGGAAATCAATTTGGCGATATCTAAAACAGATGGAATTTGAGCTACCATTATGATCCTGCAATCCCCCTACTGGCATATACCCAGATGAGGCAAGCAACGAACCACGACAAGGCATCTGTGCTCCAATGTTCATCGCAGCACAGTTCACAATTGCAAGGAGTTGGAAACAGCCCAAATTTCCATCAACTGACAAATGGATTAAAAAGCTGTGGTACATACATACAACAGAGTACTATGCATTCCTGAAATGCAGTGATGAGTGCATGAAGCACGTCACCGCATGGGAAGAACTGGAGGGAATTATGCTAAGTGAAGTTAGCCAAGCGCAAAAGGACAGGTACAACATGAGTCCGCTGAGGTAAGCATAATTTAAAAAAATGCAAAAGAGTTATCTTGGATTGCTATTGTATCAGAAATGCCTGGGGAGAGGCCCAAGTAGTATGGCAGGGGCCAGACCAAATTCAGGGCTACATATGGTAGCCAACTGAAATGGGGGGTTGGGGGTGGGCCATGGGCAAATGGTAATGTGTAGTGAGGGATAGGAGTACTAACCCTCCCAAGGGGAGTGTATTGTTTATATCTCCACAGCAAAAGAGGGGCCAAACTTAAACCCGGTGATCCAGGATGTGAACGCAGTGTGGCAGTATGAAGTGGAGAACCAATGAAGGAGTCTGAGCACACAACCCCAATCCCAACTACAGGGGCAGCCACCTCTCCACAGGAAAGTTTGCCTTGGAGGTCAGCACTTGAAGCTGCAGCTTGGGGAGTGGAGAAACGGGGTCAGGATTATACCCTGTCTGACACAGGCATGCCAGGGAAAAACACTAGGGGGTGTGCAACAAAGTGTGGAGATCCAGATGGAATGGCCGTGATAAAGCTTGGGACCAGGGAGTGCCACTCCATCTAACTCAACCAGAGGACACTCCTGGAGGTCAATGAACAGACCTTGAATTATTTGCATGTTTTTTTATTTTTAATTTTTTGGGGGGGGGCATCACTGCCTCTGGAGGTTGTGGGTGCTACCCAGTACTGCTCCTGAGAGCCGCTGCTAGATTTGAACTGCAAAGCCTGCGGGCCGCAGTCCCGCACTCAACCACTTACGCCACCAGGGCTCAGACCTATTTACATGTTTTTATATTGCTATTTTTTTACACACACACACACACACACACACACACACACACACACACACATATATATATACACATATATATCCACATATCATTGGGTTTTGTTGTTGTTGTTATCATTACTTTATTTTCTTTGGTTGCTTCATTTTAGGAAGCCTTTTTTGGGTACATATTGTTACCTTTGCAGGTCTATCTAAATAAGACAGGCTGGATGAACAGTCTAGAAGTGAAAATGACAGGACCGATGGTTCCGGCGTGCAGGCCATGGAAGAAGGGGAGGAGGGGGAAAGGAGATGGTGTTGACCAGCCCAGGGATAACGGTATATCAAATGACCCAAAATTAGAGACAAGGTGGATGAGAGAAGTCCAGTAGGGATTGATCAAGGGTAATGTAACAGGAGAAAATACTGAAACCCAATATGGAAGCTGAGTATGATAGTGGGACAAGAGGGAAGTAAAAGGAAATAAAGGAAAGTACTGAGGTAAAAGAGTATTTATAGAGGTTTAAATACAGGCACATATATAGGTGCATATATCTATCTATATGTGACAATGGGGAAAATAGATCAACAAACTTATACATATAGGCTTAGTAGAACAGCAGATGGGCATTGGACCTCCACTCAAGTACTTCCTAAATGCTAGAACACTTTGTTCTATTAAATTGGCATTCCATGATGCTCACCTTCCCTACCCGATCCCTGAAGACAAATGTGTGCATAAGCAATGGTGGTGAAGAAAGCTGATGGTGCCCGGCTATCAAAAGTTGTGGCGTCTGGGGTCTTAAAGGCTTGCGGCCTTCCAGCTCAGGAGCAACAAAGCCCATATGAATGAAGCACACCAGCGTGTGAACCATGGGTTGTCAAAGGGATCAGTTATCAGGGTTTAAGAAAAACCATAACACTGCGTGCTCGCTTTCCTGATATGATCACTGATGACAAATGTGTGCATGAGCAAATGTGGTGAAGAAAGCTAATGGTGCCCAGCTATGAAAAGATATAGTGTCTGGGGTCTTAAAGGCTTGAATAAAGAAGTGGCCATCCAGCTCAGAAGCAACAAAGCCCACATGGAAGAAGCACACCAGCCTGTGTGACCACAAGGTATTGAAGGCATCCAGTGTCAGGCATCAAGGAACTAAAATTATATCATTATAAATAGGGGGGAGTACAGATTGGTGACCCAAAGCCCATCAATAGGTGAAGTGACATCCTCTTACAGAGGGGTTGCAGGGAGGAGAAGTTAAAGTACAGTATAGTAACAACGAAATATGCATGTTTCCTCTAGTTCTCAAATGCTTCTTCACACCCACTATCATGATCCTGGTTCTACCAGACAAGACCAACTAGAACAGGGGATGTACACTGGAGGAGGAAACATAGGGAACTTAGGATAGATATTCCCTCAGGACGAGTGATGGTAGTGGAGATACTGGGAGGGTGGAGGGATGGTGGAGTAGAAAGGGAGAACTAATTTCAGGGATCGACATATAACCTCCTCTCCGGGACATGGCCAACAGGGAAGTGAGTGAAGGGACACATTGGACAGTGTATGATATGAAATAGCAATTTGTAAATTATTAAAGTTTCATGGGGTGGAGGGAGGAAGGGAAATATGGGGAGGTGGAACTGGGGGCCTAAGTGGAAGGAGGATGTCTTGAGAGTGATGATGGATGCATACAATTGATGTATGTATGGATCGTGAGAGGAGGTGTATGAGTACCCAATAAAATGATTCATTTAAAAAAAGGGGGGGGAGGGGAAAAGGAACTTTTTTTTTTTTTTCAAGAGGAGCTTATACCAAGGGCTCAAATGGAAAATGTTTGGAAATGTGGCAACATGTGTGCAAATGTGCTTGATACAGATGATGTACTGAATGTTATAATAGCTGTAAGAGCCCCCAATAATATTATTTTAAAAAATGTAATGGCATATATAAAGATAGGTATCTTATACAAAAGTGAGCTGAAGGGGGCTGGTATTAACCATATTGAATTGGGCAATGCTATGGCCTACTATGAGAATATGACAAATTGAACAGGAATATGCTACATTCAAAAGAACATTTCAGTTCTGGACCAAAAAAAAAGGGAGCTTAATCAAATACCTCACTGTCCCTTGAAAGTAAAGATCAGAGAAAGGACATGAAATGGATGAAGAATATAATCCTGGAAATCTGAGTATGTCATGAAAGGACAAAGAACTAGATCAAATCTAATTGACTAAGACAGGGTGGAGAGTGGGAGAAGAGGAAGGGTGAGCTCACCTAGCGCAGGGAGGCCATATTGAGAAATGTAGCCCCAGGTGAGGACCACAGTGAATTCTCGACAGGGCAGAGAAGTGCTATAGATACATGAGGAGGGAACTCAGGGCCTAATTTCTGGCGACAGTCAATGGGAAGGGCCCAGAGACTCTAACTTGGTGCCAAGATGTGCACACTTCCCCTCCCTTACTCTCATGATCAACAGAACAAATCCACCACCCCTGCAGCTCCAAGTGCAAGAAACCAAAGTAGAGCCCCCTCTTCCACGTCAACCATGATACCGTCCTCACACAAGTACCACCGCCCTAACAGTCCCCCTCCTCCTGTCAGCAGAACCAGCAAAGTGGCCAACCACTTGCTCTGCCCCTCCTCCCCCCTGATAAGGGGTGGCAGAAGTACCACTGTTAGCCACTGCCATTCTTGCTTGCCTCCCCCCTCCTTCTACCTGCTCCCAAGCCTCCATCCCTCCCCCCAGCAAGCATCTGTGAGCATGTGACAGGTGCCTACCACTTGTCTAATCATCTGGGAGGAGGTGGAGACCATGTCTCCAGTAGCCAGGCCCAACTGCCACCCCATCTACCTGCCTAGTGCTATGACCTATTGTTCCTGCACTCAACTCACCCTTGGCCACTTCACAGGAGCCGAGCACCGAGTGCTACCACTTGCACACCCAGCTGCTGCCCAATCACCCAGAGCCAGGTGGTAACACCACAGTGTAGCCATGTTAGGGAGCCAAGTAGTGTGTCCACCTGCCTCCCCAAACAAACAAATAAGCATAACCAAAAAATCAGTATATAACAAAATTACAATTAAGCAAACAAACAGACAAAATAACAGGTGTAGGAAGTAAATAAGATAAAGAACCAGGAAGCCTCCTTACAAAGAAATTACTACTAAGGAATTAAAATAGATTTATATGAGGGGAACACAGAATGCTTGTGATCAATGAAATGAAAAGAGCTTCTCAACAATTGTCTTAAGGTCTGCTCATACGTAGGATTCTCTAATAAGTCCAAAATATATCAAGAAAAACACAGAAAAAAAAACTAGAATTAAGGAAGACAATACAAGAACAAAATGGGGTCTTAATGGCTTAAAGATAAACAAGTGGCCATGTAGGTGAGAAGCAACAAAGTTCACATGGAAAAAGAAGACCAGCCTGGGCGATCATGAAATATTGATGGGATCAGGTATCAGGCATCAAAGACCCAGAACAAAAAATTATATCAATGTGAATGCGTAAAAGGTCAGAGTGAAGAACTCAAAGCCCATCTATGGACATCTCCTCACAAAAGGGTCACAAGGAAGAGACGAGCCAGTCAGGATGCAGTATAGCACCAATGAAATACACGACTTCCCTCTAGTTCTTTAATGCTTCCCCTTCCCCCCACTATCATGACCCCAATTCTTTACCTTACAAACCTGGCTAGACCAGAGCATGTACACAGGTACAGATGAGAACTGAAAACACAGGGAATCCAGGAACTATAAACCTTTCAGGGCCCATATTAAGAGTAGTGATAGGAGATGGTTAAGAGGAAGGTGGGGAAGGATGGAGGAACTGATGACAGGGATCTACATATAACCTCCTCTCTGGGAGGGGGGGCAGACAACAGCAAAGTGGGTGAAGGGGAACATCGGTCAGTGTCAGACATGAAAAAAATAATAATTTATAAATTAGCAAGGGTTCATGAGGGTGGGTGGCGGAAGGGAAGGGAAAAAATGAAGAGCTGATATCAAGGGCTCAAGTAGAAAGAAAATGCTTTGAGAATGATGATGGCAACAAATGTACAAATGTGCTTGACACGGTGGATGGATGGATGGATTATGATGAGTTGTATGAGCCCCCAATAAAATGATTTTTAAAATGATTAAAAAATAAAAGGATCATGTTTAACATACATACATTATTTTTTTAAGTGAATAGCTAATACCAAGGGCTCAATAGACAGTAAATGTCTAGAAATGAAGGAAGGCAACATATGTACAAACATGCCAGATGCAATCAGTGTATGGATTATAACAAGAGTTGTAAGAGTCCCCAATAAAATGATCTTTTAATTAAAAAAATGCTAGTGGGAAAACAAACCAAAATATGATGATGAAAACATGTACAAAGGTGCTTGACACAATGGATGAATGTATGGATTGTGGTAAGAGCTGTAAGAGTCCCCAATAAAGTGATTTAAAAAATATTTTAAAAAAAGGAAAATGACAAAATAAACAAATAATAAGAAACCATACAAAAACAGCAACTAGGAACCCAGGAGATCGACACTAAAATGTCATAAATAGATAGTGTATTAGAGGGACAAAGGAGTTGAACTGAGTCAATGGACGTCTAGGACTCACGACTCACTGCCATTGAATAATTCTGACCCATACAGCAACCCTACAGGACAGGGTAGAGTGGTTCGTGTAGGTTTCTAAGGTGAAAACTGCTAGTGCTTAGCAGCCCAGTGCATAACCGTCCGCGCCCCCAGCACTCCTGAGGAGAACTGCTTATGGGGACGCCTCAGATTCCTCACAGCTTTCAATGAGTAGTTTCCAACCAGCAAGCTAACACATAGCCCATTACATCCACCTGAGCTCCTCAATGGAAGTCAGAAACAGTCTTTCTCAGACTCATTCACAAAAAAGAATGAAGAAAAATAAGAAAAGCCTGAGAGCTATATAGGATATCATCTAGAACAGTGGTTCTCAACCTTCCTAATGCCACGATCCTTTAATACAATTCCTTAAGTTGTGGTCACTCCCATTCATAAAATTATTTTTGCTGCTCCTTCCTAACTATAATTTTGCTACTGTTATGAATCAGGTGACCCATGTGACAGGGGCGTTTGACCTCCCCAAATGGGTTGCAACCCACAGGTTGAGAACCACTGATCTAGAGGAATAATTTTATGAGTGATTATAATTCTAAAACTGGAAGACAGCCCCTCCCCCACAGAAGGGCACAGAGAAATTTTGCAAAGACTTGATGGTAGAAAACTGTTCTGATGTCACGATCGATGAAAAGCTGTGCTCACGCAGAACCTCTACACGGATCAAGAGGCAGTTGTGTAAACAGGCTGTACTGAAGGATGACCTAGAACCATACTTATTCAAACAGCATGTTGAGAAATAATAAGAAAAATGGAATCATATGAAAGAAAATTTGGAATCAGTATTGGAAGGTGGCTTATTAAACATCTGCAATATGCTTCTTAAAGGGAGAACTTGCAACACTTGCTGATGGAGGTCAGGGATTGTAGTCTTCAGTATGGATTTTTAACTCAATGTCAAGAAAATTGGAATCCTCACAACTGGACCAACAGGCGCCATCATGATAAAAGAAGAGATTGAAGTAGTCTAGGGTTCTGCCGTGGTTGGATCTATACGCAGAGCTCACGGAAGCAGCAGTCAGGAGATCACAGGACACAGTACACTAGGTAAACTTACTGCGCAAAACTTAAAGTATCAAAGAGCAAGGAAGTAACTGAGGACGATTGTGTACCCGATTTAAGCCATGGTATTTTCACTTGCATCATATCCTTGTCAAAGTTGGACATTGACCAAGGAAGACTGAAGAAGAAATAATGCATTTAAATTATGGTGCTGGTTAAGAATACAGAAAGTATCATAGACTGCCAAAAGTGTCCTGGAAGACAGAAGTACAGCTAGAAAGCTCCTTAGAAGCAAGAATGGTAAGACTTAGTTTCATGTAGTTTGAATATGCTAACAGGAAAGACCAGACTCTGGAAAAGGATGTCATGTGTTTGGTATATTTCTGGGGGGCGGGTGAGGGGGGAGGAAGAACTTCCAAGGGAGGGGGACAGGTCAGCCCAAAAGAGGTAGACCCAAAAGTGGTAGACCCTCGGCGACATGGCTTGGCACAGTGGATACAATAAAAGGTTCAAACCTAGGAATGATTGTGAGAACAGTACTACATCAGGCAGTGTTTTGTTCTGTTGTACAAAAAGTTGCTACGAGTCAGCACAAACTCGACAGCGCCTACCACCACCATCACCACAAGAAAATCATACTGACTCGGTAAGTACATCAATCAACAGGAACAAAGGTGTGTGTTTGGGGGGGTGGGGGTGGGGGAAATGGGACCCTGAAAAAAGTAACTCAGCATAGAAAAGTCCATGTAGCAAAGAAATTATACAAAACAAGCATATAAACCCAAACAAACAATAACCCAGCACAACAAATAACAGCAGGAAATTCCCATCTATCAGTATTCACCCTGAATGTAAATGTTTTAAATACAGCAGGAAATTCCCATCTATCAGTATTCACCCTGAATGTAAATGCTTTAAATACAACAATCAAGAGACAGAGACACAACTCATCAAAAATGCTGTCCGAAAGACTTATATAAGACACAAAGATATAATCTAAAACTCAAAGGATGAAAAGAAACATATACCAAGAAAGCTGATGATGGTTTTGAACAGCTCACATTGTAGTTAGCCGTCCAGTACCAGGGCTCCAATAAAGAGCTGGAGCTGATGTGTAGACTTTAAGACAAAAAACAAAAAAGGACATCCTTGATTGGTCTGCCACCACAAGGGAAGTGTTTTCAGTCTCTGTTGAGAATAATATTGGCTGTTGGATTTATATAAATACCTTTAATATTGACATTTTCCCAATGGTAATCTTTCTATTCATGAACATATTATGTTTTCTGGCTTATGTAGATCTCTTGGTTTCTTGCACTAAAGTTTTGTTGTTTGCTTTGTATGTGTCTTGTTCTTCCCTGGTTAGGTTTATTTCTAAGTACAAAGGAGCTTCAAAAAGTTTGCAGAAAAATAGAATTAAAAGATAATAGATTTCTTTCGAAAAACTTTTAAAAGTCTCCTCCACCTTCTCGGTATCTGCATTCCCCATGTTTCCAGCTCCAGTGTATATCCCCTGGATTTGTCAGGTAGAATTGGGATCATGATGGAGGGTGGGAGGAAGCATTTGAGAACTAGAGGAAGTTGCATATTTCATTGCTACACTGCTACACTGTACCTTGACTGGCTCATCTCCTCCCTGGAACCCCTCTGTAAGGGGATGTCACTTCACCTATTGATGGGCTTTGGGTCCCCAAATCGTACTCCCCCCCATTTATAATGATATAATTTTTAGTTCTTTGATGCCTGATATTGATCTCTTCAACACTTCATGGTCGCATGACGCAGAACCTTTTTGAGTCCCATAGCATTCTTGTAGAATAACTGGAATTTTCTATGTGTAGATAGGATTATTTCACCAGCAAATAGAGATGGTTCTACCTGTGCCTGATTTTGATGCCTTTTATTTCTCATGCTTGCCTTACTCCTCTGGCTGCTGCTTCCAAAACAGTACTAAAGACAGGTGGCAACAGACATCCTCAGATCCAGATTCCATAAAAATTCTTTTTTTTTTTTTTTGGTTTTTGTTTTGGGGGCATCACTGCCCTCAGGTGGTGGGAGTAGGAGGCCCAGCCTTTGCTCTGTGGAGCTGGAATCGAACCTCCCTCGCAGTGGGCCGCAGTGCCGCGTACAACCACTACGCCAACGGGGCTCAGTCCTCCATAAACATTCTTAAAAGAGAAATGGAAAGCTAACCGCTAACTTTATGTGTAAAGGAAAGAAATCTTGGCTAAGAAAAACACTACTGCAGAAGAAAAACAAGGCAGAAGGCCTCACACTACCAGATCTGAACCCATTACACAGCCACGGTAGTCAAAACAAGTTGCTATTGGTATGACAGACACAAAGACCAATGAAAGAGAACTGAGAGTCAATTCAACTAGTGCCGCGCACTAACCAGAAGGTTGGCAGATCAAACCTACTCAGGCCGCAGAAGGGAGGCCTGGTAATCTGATATGATTATAGCCATAAACACCCCGTGGAGCAATTCTACTCTGCAAGATATGCAATCGTGATGAACTCAGATCTGCTGACTTAAAAATTTTGGGAACAGGGTCCTGAAATCTACATTTTAAAATAAAGACCCAACCAAACCAGACTCACTGGCATTGAGTCAATGTCAAACTGACTATGACCTTATAGGGCAGGGTAGAATTGCCTCTAGTGGCTTCTCAGACTAGCACTTTGTGGGAGTAGAAAGTCTCACCTTTTTCCTGTGGAGCAGCTGGTGGTCTTAAACTGCTGACCATGAGGTTAGCAGCTCAACTTGTAACCTTCATAAACATTCAAGGGACCTGAATACATGGGTAATACACAAGTCCCATAAAAACTGAGATCATGATTTTCTCATTTTTGTAATATAATATAAATGTGTAATACCTACAACAATGACAGGAGCAAAGGAATCCCATGACATATGTTGAAGGTTATATAAAAAACAAGATATAACAAGTATATCTTGTTATGTTGTCAACATGTAACTGATTTCAAAACTATATGCTTCTTCGAAGATTTAAGTGTAAAAGTAGAGAAACAAGCTTTGGTGATCAACTACTTGATCGTTTATTTGTATGGGCTTTGTTTCACAGAAAAGCACTTGGAAAGATACCAGGGAAGCTGGGCTTCAGATATATGCTAAGAACGTGTCATGTTAACCAGTAACCCAAAGACAGGACTCTGAGAGCCTCTCTCTATATTTTATTTTGCCATTTATCAAGTATAGTGACATCTGCCCTACCCCAAACCAGAAGGCATCGCAGCAACCAAACAGATGGCATGAGGCCAATTGTGACCGTTCTAAGCACTTGACTCCTAGGTGAGTCCAATCAGATTTTCACTCAAAGTCTGTTCAGTCCTCGTTAACAGTCATTCCAATGGACTGCCTGTCTCGCTCAAGGAGATCAAACATACTAAATCAGAAAGAAGAGAAAGGATGCCAACAGTCAGTACCACAACCAACCTGACAAAATGATACCTAGTAATAGGAGTGTGAGCAACTACACAAAGCAGTCGAGAGAGGTCACGACACTCAATGCAGTTTTAAAAAGTTCAATAACTGCTACTTAGGAAATTCAAGGATCTGGAAAACACCAATTTCTCTAGATTTCCAGAAAGGAAATGTTACTAATATACTAACTAGTGGGACAAGAGGAAAATAAAAGAAAATAGAGGAAAGAACTGGGAGGCAAAGAGTATTTACAGAGGTCTAAATATAGGTGTGAACAGAGGTAAATATAATTAGATATGATGAAGGGGAAATAGATTTATGTGCATATACTTAAAGGGTTAGTATTAAGGCAGCAGATGGATATTGGACCTCCACTCAAGTACTTCCTCAATGCAAGAACACTTTTTTGGCATTTCTTACTGCTCACCTTTCTGACACAATCAATGAAGACAGAAGTGTGCACAAGTAAATGTGGGGAAGAAGGCTGATGGTGCCCGGCTATCAAAGATACAGTGTCTGGGGTCTTAAAGGCTTGAAAATAAATAAGCGGCCATCTAGCTCAGAAGCAACAAAGCGTACCAGCCTGTGTAACCACAAGGTATCAGTGGAAGCAGTTATCAGTCATAAAGAACAAAAATCATATCCTTGCATGCTCACCTTTCTGATACGATCGCTGAAGACAAAGGTGTACATAAGCAATTGTGGTGAAGAAAGCTGATGGTGCCCAGCTATCAAAAGATATAGCTTCGGGCTGGGCCCCGGTGGCGTAGTGGTTGTGCGCGGGACTGCGGCCCACTGGGATGGAGGTTCAATTCCAGCAGTGGGGCTGGGCCTCCTATTCCCACCACCGGAAAGCAGTGATGCCCGCCCCCCGCCCCCCCCCCAAAAAAAAAAAAAAGATATAGCTTCTGGGGTCTTAAAGGCTTGAAAATAAACAATTGGGCATCTAGCTATGAAGCAACAAAGCCCACAAAGGAGAAGCACATCAGCTGGAGGGACCACGAGGAATCAAAGGGATCTGGTTTTAGGCATCAAGGAACTAAAAATTATATCATTATAAATTATGGGGAGTGCAGATTGGGAACCCAAGGTCCATCTGCATGGGAAGTAACATCTGTTTACAGAAGGTTGTGGGGAGGAGACGAGCCAGTCAGGGCACAGTGTAGCAACGATGAAATATGCACCTTTCCCCTAGTTCTAAAATGCTTCCTCCCTCCCACTATCATGATCTCAATACTACCTTACAATTCCAGTTGGACCGGAGGATGTACACTAGTATAGGTATGAACCAGAAACATGGGGAATCCAGGACAGATGCTCATTTTAGGACCAATGGGGAGAGTGAAAACACCTGAAGGATGAGAGGAGGGTGGAGTAGAAAGGGGGAACAGATTATAAGGATCTACATATAACCTCCTCCCTGGGGTGTGGACAACGGGGAAATGGGCGAAGGGAGACATCGGACAGTGTTCAAAAAGACAAAATTGTAATAGTCTATAAATTATCAAGGGTCCATGAGGGAAAGGAGAGAGGGGAAGGGGTGAAAAAAGAAGGAGCCAATACCAGGGGATTAAGTGGAAACAAATGTTTTGAGAATGATGATGGCATCAAAGTTACAAACGTGCTTTGCATACAAGGGATGTATGGATGGATTGTGCTAAGAGTTGTCTGAGCCCCCAATAAAATGATTTAAAAATTTATATAATAACTAAACAGCCAATTTTTAAAATGTTTCTGAAAAAAAGAAATTCCCACTTACTCTGTTAACATGGTTAACAAGAGTTACTCATTACAATTTTTTAATGGTCTAAGGTATGTTTTATACTGTCAATTATTCACCACATAGAGCTCACCTGAGAATATTTCTGGAAAAGTCATGGTGCTATATTTTATCGGATATTTTTATCTTGAGGGAGATTTTTTATTTTTAAATGAAGTAAGAATATCAAAAATTTGTGTTGCAAAAAACCCCACAGTGACTGAAATGCACTGAAGATGACACAAACAGAAGTATAAACAGCTAGTAATTAAAGAATATCATACAACGCCATATGGTGTTCATTGTAATTAGGCAACAGGGGGTGAAAATTCTATGAACAATGACAGTTGGCTATTGCTATCCTAGACTCTCCAAAATTGCTATCCTGGGAAACAAAAGCTTTGTACATTACTTTAAATCATTCTACACACTCATGTTAGCGCTATACCACAAGCTCATGCTTGTGTTTTCCAGTACAACCACATTGCTCTGCTCTAGCAGCAGTTCACAAAACAGAGTCAGTATTTTTCTTTTTGAAACAACAGAGAATGATGTCCTTTATCAGAAAAGTAAATGACCAACAATGAGCTACTCAAGGGCAGGAGATGTGTTCCATTCATCTTTTATTCCTGAACGTCTATGACATGATAGGTGTTCACGCTATACTGATGAGTGAATGATCCACATAATTTTGTGATGTCTAGGCTGAAAGATCTTCGGAATTAAGGTACAAAATATCGATTCTTCGGGGGAACTCTGCTCTCCCTGTGGCACCAACTCTTGTTTCAACAGGTAACAGCACCTTTAATTCCTTGTTGAAGTGATGATATGTACAATATGTGTTCTGCCAAAGACAAACTAAACAAACAAAATGCAGCTTCTTTTAATTGAGATTTAAAAATTAATACCTACAGATTAAATAAAAAGTAATTCAGATTTACAAGAATCAAAGAAATAAAAAAAGGCTAGAATTTAACAAAAGAAAAAATATTTAACTTAAGAAAAATCTCCAAAATAAAAGACCAGGAAGATTATGAATAACATTCATTCATTCACTGCACAAATACTGAGCACTATCACAAGCCAAACGTCAAGGCAGCAATGGGATGCAGCCAGTTAGTGAATTAAGAGGGTTAGCACAGTGACAGGTGGGCCAGGGCATAGCACACGGCTAGGAGCTAGATGGTGGTGAGGAAAAGGCTACCCTATTTCATTTAGAAGTGGTTGACGCAGGTCCGGGCAGGAATATGTGAACTGAGAAGTACACAAAAAAAGCAGGTCGCTATTTCAGCAGTAAACAAGAAACAAGTGTGGTGTTAGAGGGAAGCTCCCAAAAGAGCCTGGAGGGCCAGATGATGCAGGCTTCTGTAAACTGAATCTAACTGCAGAAAGGAGGGATGCGGCCCCCTGATGGGCATTGTCGATCCAGCTTGTTATGTGAAGGGTGGCCTGAAGGAGGAAGCAGGGAGCCAAGTTAGGAGGCCACAGCTAGAGCAGACAGGGCCAGGTTCGCAGCACGTAGTTTGTGCAGTCCATAGCGTTTAAGCGTTTGCTGTTGCCATTTTCAAATTCTTACTAATTTATGAACAAGAAAACTCACTGCTGTGGAGTCAATTCAGATTCACAGAGACCCTAAAAGACAGAGTAGAAAGAGCTGCCCTCCAGGGTTTCCAAGGGTGTCGATCTGCATGGAAGCCGCTGCCATGCCGTTTGCCTTGCAACTGCTCAGGACCAGAGCTAAGGCTGCACGGCGGCTGGCGGGTGAGTAAGCAGAGAGAGGGGAAAGCAACGGTGCTGCAGGGATGGGGCACGTCCTGGAGGGCAGCTGTTCATTCCTTCTGGGGCTTTGGGGTTTAAAACTGGAAAGGGAGAGCTGCGCTCCCTTTAAATAGTCAGACACAGACAGACAAAGCAACTAATTAAAACACCTTCTGGGAATGTGGATATATAGACGGTGTCTAAATGGATGCCTTAAACAAAGCATACCTGAACTCCTCTATATCCCTATCTCTGCTCTACGGAGCTGAACAACACAACTTTCGAAATGATTCCTATCATTTTCCAAAAATGCTAAGCTCCCATTGCTTCTTAACATAGCTCGGCTTAGTTCACATTAGATGCTCAATAAACATCCGCTGAATAAATAAATGAATAATAAACGACACTTTGAAGCTGTGAAACATGGGGAAGCGGCAGAAGTACAGAACTCAAGTTGGCATGCAGCAGCCTACAAAGGAATGACTCATTGGAATCTAAAGTACCAGGCAGCCTACAAGACAAAAAGACAGGAAACCAGATTCAACAAATACGGCTTGCCCTCATGGAGCTTCAGTCTGGTGGGCATGTCTTTCACGGGGACATCTTGCTTTGTATAAACTTACTGAAACCCACTTTACCTGCTCTCATTTCCCCACGTACATTTAACAGTTTGAAAAGGCTTCTGCCTGGACCTGGTGATTCCTTCCTTTTGATTATCCTCACACACATGCATTACAAGAAAAGAGTTTTAGACATTCTGATGCCTAATAAATAATGTCAGCATGCAGCGAGCGACCACTGAGAGCAGTAAAGGGAAGGCAATCTTCAAAAGGCCACAACTAACTCATCAAAACCAGCCAAAGCATTACAGAGTCCTCATCCACTTCACAAAAGCAAAAGAACCACCTCCACACACAGATCAAACCATCATGTGCTCTTCCTGCAGATTCATGTGTACAACACAACTGACTTAGGCTTTCAGAGGTCAGTTTTAAATTGAAGGACCTGAAACCATAGATAGAAATTCTGCACTGACACAATGGCCACTGAATGGCTATCCTTTCGTAAATATTACTTTATTTATTTTACAGTTTAACTTATGGGACACTAGGCCTTGGGTACAGGGGGTGGTGGTGTAAGGTGGGTTTAGGAGGGGAGAGAACAACTCCTTTCACCTTTGCTGCAGACAAAACAGAAAAAAAAGTCAGGCATGTTTTTTGAAATAATTAAAAGCTCGAAGAGGCAGCCTGTCATGTGATGTCTTTGGAATGGATCAGACTTGGATTCAAATTCCAGCTTTCTCACTTTACAGTGAGTTTGGGTAAATCACTTTGCTCATCTGAGACTCAAACTTCTTTTTGTAGTAAGAGAAGAACAAGAGAAAAACAGTAATTGAAATAAACATTTAATTTCTAATATATGAAGCCATTTAAAGTGGGGAGCCACAGCAGGCTGGTCTGTCCTGCCTGAGTGTCCATGCCCCTAAAAAAAATCTTTCAAATTTATTTTTATAACATAAAAGGAGTCAACAAAAAGAGAAAATTTCAACTATCTTTTAATTTCATTACTCTGTAAACTTTTGGAAGCCCCCTGTATCCTCTTTCTAGACTATAAACTCCAGCGTTCCTTAAAAATGTCGGGGGCAATCAGTCGTCTCAAGAAAGAGGAACAGTATTTTTGAGTTAAACATTGCCTCCTTGACAATCTGCATAATTCTGAGAGCTTATCGATGATGTATGTACTCTGTTCTTTGGGTTTATCCTGTGTGGGTTTCTTGGAGATTCTTTAATTTGTAGGCTTTGTCCTTTGTTAGGTTAGGGGAATTGTCTGTCATTATTTCTTCACATTTTCTTTTTGTTCCTTTGTCTCCTGGAAAGCCCCAATTGCATATACTTGGCTTCTTGCTATTCCCCCCCCCCCCCCCATTCACTCAGCTGTGGTCATTCTGTCCACCAGGTACTACTGCTCAGGCAAGCTGTCTAATACTAATCAGTCTTTTCACCAGGGAACTCAGTGGCCTCCATGATTAGTACCTCTGCAATCATGTTGTTTAGTCATAAAACCTAGGCTCAGCAAGCCCCCTTCGGGCTGGGTATTGCCCTGTTTTCCTGAGGTTTGTGTGCTTGTTCTGGATAGGCTGTTTGAATTTGAGCTGGCATTCAGGAGAGGCACAGGCTGAGGAGGAAGAGCTGCCACCCCTCAGAAGGACCTTGGAGACATATGTCTTATGCTGGTTTCAGTTTCCAATGACACTGATGGTGGGGAAAGCAATCACTGTTAAGATGGAGCCTGTTTGGAGTCCCCTGTGGGAACCTTCCTGCAGGAAGGTTTCAGTACAGCAGGATAGTTAGTGGTTAAGGGAAGGTTGGTCACATTTGGAATGAACCTCCAGTAGGTCTTGCCCCAGAAACCAGAGCCCTATTAGTTTCAGGGGCAAGGGTTATAGGGTATGCATGTAGGAAGGCAGTACACTGGTGTGGGAGAAGGCTCCATTGTTGGGCTGTCTGAGGCAATTTGACCTTCGCAGACTTTCAGGTGACAGTGTCTGGGTGGGGGAGGGGTTGCTACTCTCCAAATGGGGCCCTTCCTACAGTATGTTGTCCATGGGCAGAACCTCTACGAAAGATGCCTGTTTCTTAGCACATGCAGCCTGTCAGCAGTCCTCAGCTGATAGTCCAACAGGAAAAGGGAGCAGAACCAGGGAGGCCTGCACAGATTCCCTTCAAGTTCTGTCCAGTTGGTTTCAGAGGCCTGAGCTGGGGGTGCACAGGGAGGTCTAGTGCCAGGTTCCACTGCATGGGTCTTCTGCAGCAATTCCCAGGAGGGGGCAGCTGTCAGTTTCCCACATCAGGGAGCTGCAGGCACACATTCAATTACTCTTGGGTAGTCTGCCTTGCTGCCATTGGAGGATTCTCTTGCCACCCCCTCCTCCCCACCCCAATCTCCACTGGCTGAGGTCTCCCTTCACTAGGTATACCCGCTTCTGACACAGAGAAGGCCAATTTCAGCACTGCCTGAGAAGGAGAGTAGATATACCAGGTCCGGGTCTATGATGTGTGTGCCCTGTGGGTTTCAGAGGCCTTCTACAGTAATTCAAAGTGAACTTGATGTTGACAGTGTCCAGTGGGGTGTGGTAATGGCACACTACATACAGACCCCTGGGGAGATCTGCCTTGTTGGTTTTAGGACCAATGCTTTGAGTCCTGCCCTCTTTATATAGGTGGGGCTGGTGGTGTTTGGGGAGGCAGGTTCTTTTATAGGGAGCCACTACTCCAGTTCACAGTCACTGGAGCCCTGCATGACTCTGAAGGAGGAAGGAATGGTAAGATTATTGTGTGGTTGGTTCTTGTCAGTAGCACTTGCTACTTTGTTTTGCTCCCCAATATAGAGTCCCCAAAGGCAAGCACAGTTTCTTCCCCTGTTGTATTAAGATGTGGGGGGTGGGGGTCGTGTGACAGCCAAGACAATAGCCAGTTTATGCCATCATCTTCCCAGAGCCCAGACTGGATTTTTTTTTTTTTTTGGTGTGGGCATCATTGCCTCTGGTGGTCGTGGGCGCTACCCAGCTGCTGCTGGATTTGAACCGCCAAGCCTGCGGGCTGCAGTTCCACACTCAACCATTTACGCCACCAGGGCTCAGCCCAGACTGGATTTTAATAGAAGTATTGACTTCTTGTGGAGATATAATGACTCTTCTTCAAGGGAAGTAATGAAGAGTGCTACTGTCTCTGGTGAGAGCGGTTCCTATTGTGAAGATACTTGGAGTTTTGCTTTGGGTTTTATGTTGGTCTCCCTAGCACCCACCCACTTTGCCTTATAGAGCAGGAGCTTGGTGCACTGGAGGGGACTGACCCTATGTCTTGAACACTGCCAACGCTGGTTTCCAAGCACTCTGTTTACTCTTACCTTCACTGACACATGAACTACCTTGACAATAAAGTTTTTGGTACTGGTATTCCTTTTTTGGCTTCCGCTTATCTCCACTGAGCTGATTCTGACTGGCGGTGAGGCAAGTGTCAGAGTAGAACAGTGACTAGGGCTTCTAGGCAGGAATCACCGGCTGCTGGCTGTTTCAAATGCCAGCCTTTACGTTAGCAGTCCCTCGAAAACACGTATGCTCCCCAGGCTCTTCCTTTTCTGTTTAGTAAAACTTCATATAAACTCCACATGAAAACATTAGCTCAGTGGCATCAGATTCCCATCTGTGTGTGGCTAAAGGGAAGGCAAGAAGTTTCTATGAGCCTAACAGTTTTCTCTAATCTAGAATCTACTATAAATTTTCCTTTTATTTTTTGGCCCTTAATCGTTCAGTTCATGGTTTTTTTTTTAGGCATCACTGCCCTCAAGTGGTGGGAGTAGGAGGCCCAGCCTTTGCTCCGTGGAGCTGGAATCGAACCTCCATCCCAGTGGGCCGCAGTCCCGCGCACAACCACTACGCCACCAGGGCTCAGCCTCAGTTCATGTTTTTAAGGGATGGAATAGTGGGTTATACATTGGGCTACTAATTGGAAGGTTGACAGTTCGAAACCACCAGCTGTTTTATGGGAGAAAGAGAAGGCTTTTTACGCCTTTCAAGATTTTCAGTCTTGGCACTATGAGGGACAGACAACACTGGAGGCCCAGTGTGGGAATTGTGCCCCATCTGACCCCACCACACTGGGATGAAACATTAGGGGTATGCAACAGAGCAGCAAGGGGAGCAAAGCAATGAAGTTCCCAGGAAATACGAAGAACAGACTTTGGGGATAGGGCATGGCACCCCATCAGACTAGACCAGAAAACACTCCTAAAGGTCAACAAACAGACCTGGAACTATTTCTAGGCTTTTCTTTTTTTGTTGCTGTTTTGGTTTTTCTTTTGTTGTTTTGTTTTGCTCTGTCTTGTTTTTGTGCTTATTATTGTCGCTGCCTATCTCGATAAGATAGGCAGGATAAACAATCTGGAGGAGAAAACAATGGGACCAAGAATTTGGGGGGGGGAGACATAGAGGGGGAAGGGTGGAAAGGAGTGGGTGTTAATAAACTCAGGGACAAGGGAACAATAAGCGATCTAAGATAGATAGCAAGGAGGGCATAGGATGCCTGGTGGGGCTTGATCAAGGACAATGTAACCGAGAGGAATTACTGAAACCCAAATGAAGGCTGAGCATGACAGTGGGACAAGAGGGAAGTAAAAGGAAACAGAGGAAAAAAGTAGAAGGCAAAGGACACTTATAGAGGTCTAAATATAGGCATTACATAGGTAAATATATTTATATATAATGACAGGGAAATAAAACTATGTACATATATTTATATGTTAAGTATTAAAGTAGCAGATGGGCATTGGGCCTCTACTCTAGTACTCCCTCAGCACAAGAACACTTTGTTTTAATAACCTGACATTTCATGATACTCAGCTTCCCGACAAGATTGAAGACAAAAAGGGTGTATAAGCAAATGTATGATGGTACCCAGCTATCAAAAGATACAATGTGTGGGTCTTAAAGACTTGAAGATAAACAAGTGGCTATCTAGCTCAGAAGCAACAAAGGCCACAAGGAAGAAGCACACCAACCTGTGTGATCATGAGGTATTGATGGGATCAGGTATCAGGCATCAAAGACCCAGAACAAAAAAAATCACATCAATGTGAATGAGGGTGTGTGTGTGTGTGCGTGCGCGCGTGCAGAGTGGAGGTCCAAAGCCCAACTGTAGGCAACTGGACATCCCTTCACATAAAGGTCACAAGGAAGAGATGAACCAGTCAGGGTGCAGTACAGCACTGATGAAACATGCAATTTTCCTCTAGTTCTTTAATGTTTGCCCTGCCCCCCCTTACTATCATGATCCCAATTCTATCTTATGAATCTGGCCAGACCAGAGCATGTACACAGGTACAGATAAGAGCTGAAACACAGGAAATACAGGACAGATAAACGACCCCTCAAGACCAATAATGAGACTAGCGATACCAGGAGGGTAAGGGGAAGGTGGGGAAGAAAGGGTAGCCGATCACAATGATGTACCATATAACCTCCTCCCGGGGGGTGGAAAATAGAAGAGTAGGTGAAGGGATACGTCAGTCAATGTTAAGACGTGACAAGATTATAATAATTTATAAATTATCAAGAGTTCATGAGGGAGGGAGGGGAAAATGAGGAGCTGATAAGGAGGGTCCAAGTAGAAAGAAAATGTTTTGAAAATGATGATGACAACATGTGCAAATGTGCTTGACACAATGGATGGATGGATGGATGGATGGATTGTGGTAAGATCTGTATTAGCCCCCAATAAAAAGATAAAAAGTTAAAAAGAAAAAAGATTTCCAGTCTTGGAAACCCACAGGAGCAGTTAGTTGTTTTCCGTACTACAGGAGTGCCATGAGTCACAACTGGTTGCATGGCGGTGAGTCACCCTCCCCTCACCCCAAATGTACCTGGGACACTATTCAGGCCAGTTTTTCTAAAATGCTAGCAGCAGCTTACATTATAGTCTCAGCACATACTTCCCTGGGGACTGAATCCTTTCATTCTCAAATATACCGTTTGAAATATATGATCATGCTGTTTATACAATTTACCTTATGTCTTCTGAATATATAAAGGGACACATGTTAGGCAGTTATCCTAATATATAAGAAAAGTCACTAAACAAAAGTAATGAGTTCTTATGAAATGTATATATGGGTAAAAGTCAAAATTACAAATACCAAATTTATTTATTCAATGCTAGTGCACTGTAGTAGGAAGAAAATGCTCCACTGCTGCTTGGCACTAAGCAGAAACTATCTGCACAACCTTCTTTTGGGAGGAATCTGGTATTCAGATCACCCATAAATCAAGTCAAGCTTCACTGAAGCAGGGGTCCCTTCTTCTGCCCCTACACCTACATGCCTACCTGCCTTTTACCATCATGGGAGGCACAGTGGGAATCGAGGCAGACAAAGACGGCCAACCTCTGCCAGGAAAGAATGCAGATCACGACTGCCTCCTGCTGTCTGTGGTATCCTGATACAAAAGAAACAAATGCACTCTTTCTTCCCTCACACACATTGTGTCCCCGAAGGGAAAGACCTTCCTAGAGTTTTGAAGAAAGTTTACAAACAATGACATAATACAAAGCCCAAAATTTTCAACAATTATTTTCAGACGGATTGGTGCAGAAATGGGAGTGCGGGGGGGGGGGGGAGAATTGTATACAGGAGTGTATTAATTCTGTTATCTTTTAATCTCACTATCCACACAAATTGTGAAGCTCTCTCTTATTTTCCCCTTTGTATGACATTCTTACAAGAAAATTTCTATATTAATATGATATTATTTATGCCCACAGACAATTCAAGTTCACTCAGATGCATTTCAGAAGAAAAGCCTGGTGGTTTACTTCCAAAAATTAGCTTTCATTAAAAATTAGACAATTCTTCTCTGATACCAGAGGGTCAACATGAGTAAGAATCATTTTGATAGCAAATGGTATTTTTAATATCTTAAATTGATGTGCAACATGGATTATAAATAGCATGCTGTAGAATTTATTATCCAAAGATTACAGGATTCAAGAGAAATGAAAAAACAAACCACACCCTTAAAGACAATTCAAACTAGATGCATTTTTAATTAACACAGCCGACATGAGTTGATATTAAATCTATTCACGGTTGCCACAACATAAATATCTTGGTAGTAAAATATCATTTAGATCAATCTAAATTCATGTCAGAAAAAGGGACTAAAATAGAAGCAATGAAGACAGATTGCCAGGATTTTAAGATGTAGGTATAAAGTTAGTGGGTTTTTAGTTCTCCTTTTTTTTTTTTTTTTAAGTTTGTTGAGTGGGCACTGGAGTCTTACAGCAACTTATATTACAATATGGGATCAGACAAAATAAACTACACCATAGAATTAACTTTTTTCTTAGCTTGAATTTAATTGATAAGGGTTTGCATATTTACAAAGGAACCTAATTTCTGCTATTACCTACGAGTGGTAGTATCTCGTTTTGAATTGCCTCAGATTAATATGGAAGTTATAATGCTCATGAAATCTGGCTCATTTATAGCTAAGATTTAAATGCAGAGTGCTATAAAGATTTAGTAAAAAAATGAAACTTTTATAAAATAAGACTGAGGGCTGAGCCCCGGTGGCGTAGTGGTTGTGCGCGGGACTGCGGCCCACTGGGATGGAGGTTCAATTCCAGCTCCCAGGAGCAAAGGCTGGGCCTCTTATTCCCACCACCAGTGCAGTGATGCCTTAAAAAAAAAAAATAAGACTGAGCTTTCTTAGAGAACTACTTACAAGTATAAAGCCCGTTTTATAATAGAGCCAGTTAAGATCGTAAGAGTATAGCTCAAGTGCTCTTCACTAAAATATCAAATAGTAAAAGCGTAATGACTTTAAGCCAATATAAGAACATTGTTTCACAACATGAAGACTTTCTTTGTCTTCTACTCTTGTGAATAGTGACTTTACGTTTTGAAAAATTTGAATTTCTTGATAAAATGTTTCTCTGCTTTCTGTTCTAAAAAAGTTCATAATCCTTTAGGTTCGCACTTAATTTTAACCCCAATCTAAGAACAACTGATTTATATGCTATGTTTCTATGTTTTCTGTTCTTAAGAAGTTCATAATCCTTTGGAACGTCAAATTCTAGCCCCAATCTAAGAATAATTGATTTATATGACACAGCCCTGCTTGATGCTCACCTTTATGAAGAGATTACTGGAGATACGAGTGTTATAGCCGAGTGTGGTAAAGAAACCAGATGGCAGTTGGCTACCAGAAAGAAGAGTGTCTGGTGTTTCAAAGGCTTGCCTTCAAACAAGCAACTACCTAAGTGAGGCATCAGTAAGTCCACATGAAAAAAGCACACAACCCTGTGTAGTTCAAGGATTTCAAATAATAAAAGTCCAAAGGGATAGAATGGTACCAGAGCTTAAATTGTGAACATACAGTTTGCAGAAGGCTATAGCAGACAGTGGAAATTCATGCTATGAAAACTATTATTTTTCATACAGAAGTGCAACATTAATTATCCAAATCCATTTGCAGAGTCTACATGTGGATTAAGCCTCTGGTGAATTTCCTCTGACCAAAGTCCATATATATATATAAATAGCCTTGCATCAGACAGGAAGCACTATAAAGTCAATTATGGCCGATGTGCTTAGGTTAAAATATTGTATCTTCTCATATGATCTCCTTTTTGACCAATTTTAAAGTATTTTCCATTTTTTATATTTTCTAATCTCGTTTTCCTAGAGTCATGGCATGGGCAGACGAGGAAAATGGGAAGCTAACAACACTAAGAGCAGAAAATGTTCTGAAATTGTAGTGACTGACTAAATTGTATATGTGTGGAGAATGATAACAGCAGCAGACATGTGAAGGTGTTTGGCACAGTATATGTATTTATGTATTGTGAAAAATGATGTACGAGCCCCCAATAAACTGTTTTTTTGGGGGGAGGGGCATCAGTGCCCTCTGGTGGTGGGAGTAGGCGGCCCAGCCTTACTGTTTGATTTGAACCTCCAACCCAGTGGGCCTCAGTCCCACGCACAACCACTACGCTACCAGGGTTCAGTCCTAAAATGATTTTTAACAAATAAATAAAATTTAAAAATTGTGTATGTGAAATATATGCCAATAAGATGATTTAAAATATATAAATGAGGTTCACAATCAAATTATGATCAACTATATACCCTACACAGTAGAAACATGGGTGTTTACACTACTGTTGACAGAGGGTGCTATTAAGTCAATTTCATAGTGACCCTATGACTACCTACTGTGTTCACAGGACAATGCAACTGCCCAGAGGGTTTACTCGTCATTAGGCATTACTCATGGGGCTGCTAACGGCATAGTCAGAAGTTCAAAACCACCATCTACACTGTGGAAGAACAGATGGGGCATTCTACTTCTATAAAGGGTTACAGTCTTGGAAACTCACAGGGGCAGTATGAGTTGACATCAACTCCTTGGCAATTAGTGTGGTTTTGGTTTTAATCATTACAGGCACAGGCTTCTAGGTCTGTTCTCTAATGGTATTATTGGTAGGTTCAAATCACTTTTGGTTATGACCCAGTGCTTACCAACTGTGCCCCCAGGGTTCCTCACAGACATATGAATGCAGAAGAGGAGGATGAGAGCTCTTAGCAGGGGTGGATGAAGAAGCTAAGGAAGGTTTCACTGAGGAAGAGATATGTGAGTTTTGTTTCAAAGGCTTAGAGGGATTGTGGCAGAAGGTAGATAAGAGGACGTGAAAAGTGCCTACCCTATCTGTGATGACAATCTATAGTGCAATAAATTATATGATTATCTATGTAAAGGAGACTAGGTGATAAGTGAAACATGAGCCAGATGATCAAAAGGCTTGAATGCTGTTAAGAAGGAGGCAAGCTGAATTGCCTTATACGAAATATGTATTTGGTTTGGAGGGATTAGACAACAGATGTGTGTGTAAATCAGTTTTTGTGTAGGGAAATGAATAGCAACTGAAATCTGGAGTTTGAATGTGACACTATTAAATATAGAACAGAGCCAGGATATAACTAATAAAAGGATAAACTTGTATACACACAAACACACATATATGTATATAAGGTTTTCCCCTTAAGTAACTGCTACAGGTATTATTTATGAAAAACAAACTGCTTTGATAAAAACTACTACATATTTTAAAACCCATTTACTGTATTATTACTAAATACATTGGTTGTACTAAGGGACAATTATTTTAAGACCATGTTTTTTGTTGTTTAGTTTTTATCTTGTGCATTTCTACATATATCCTGCTTCTGCAGGGATGATACTGGTGACTGGCCATAGAAGCAATACAATGTATCTGCTTTTGTCTTCTGCTATTTATCATACCTGCAGATACTAAGAATGTATGTAGTATGTAAAATGCTTCACTATATATATTTATTTTTGTTGACTTTTTAAAGAAAAAGGAAAAAAAAAAAAGGAGGCAACGGGAAAGAAGCCCTTCCCAAAGACTTTGTAGTACACATAGAATAATCTAGGTATGAGATATCGTAAGTACTGAGTTGGCCATTGTCCTCTAGAAGATTTCTATTTTAACAGCACCCACATTCGTAAACAGATGATTTTACATATCTTTATAATGTCAGTAAATAAACACTTCAAATAACCGCATGTACTTATGTGTGCATGTATTCCTTCAGGTTCAAAGACCACAAACTCTGAGTAAGGAGTAATAATATCTTGTGTGTATGTTGAGCCTTAACTTAGTATTCATAGTATGCATTCAAAATGTTGAATAATTGAAAACAAAACATTTACTATATAATTTACAGCATGGATTACTTTCCAGTTATGACAATCTGTCCACGATTTCTATTCTTGTACTTTAGAGACTTTTCATTGTTAGACAAATTGTCAATGAGAATGTAAAGAAAAATGGGTATTGGCAACACAAAACTCTTCCTTTCCTTCATGTGTGTATACCTGGCCATCCAACATACAGAATGGTATACAGTCACTGTGGGGGTCCCAAGTGGGAGGTGACCCACGGCAGAGTCATTACCTGTGGACTAGACATAGAGAACTCTTCCATCTCACCACCACAGAAGTTTGGGGCAAAGTTCATAAACGACCTTTTGGTCCTACCTCCAAGTATCATCAACACAAGACAATATCATATTTTCCTTCAGGTTAGAATGACCCAGGGTTACTTATTGAGACTTAAACAAACAAATAAATAAACATGTGGGTTATTACCTCAGTCTCTAGCTATGTCCTCCTTCCCGTCTTTACACACTGGCCAGATTGAGCTCTACAAATAAATCCCTCCCAGAGATTCCAGCAGATTTAAATTCTTTATTATCTTCCCAATAGCGGTAGCACACAAAGTCCAAATTTCTTATCAACATTTAAGACTCTTAAACAACTAATGGTGGCTTACATTTCAAATCATCTCTCTTGCCATTTATTTACTCAACAAATATTTACTGACTACCTATTATGTGTCATGCATTATTTTATGCACATGTTATCCACAAGATTTTCTGACAGGCTATATGTAGGATGTGAGACAGGAATCAAAAATGTAGTCAGGTTTTTTTGGACCGAGAAAATGAGAAGACACGGTTGGCATTAATGAGATGGGAAGGGCTGCTACTGGAGCAGGTTTTTTGGGCTGGGAAGGAGACTGGGAGTTCACTTTTTGACATGCCTGAATATGTTTACAGTTTACGAAAGAGGCCTGGTCTCCCATGCTGCCACTCTCAAACAAACCCGACAGTCCTGGAAAACCCACACCATGTCACCTCCTGAAACATCCGTGGGCTCCCCACACCCAGGTCACATTAAGAACAATATATATACAATGGCGGGACTTTTGCCGGTCTGTAAATGCCTGTTGTGAGAAGGGGAGAGTCATCCTATCAACATACAGGAGATCTGCCTATCTCAGAATCAGAGCTCTTAAGAAAACCTTTAAGGAAGTAAGGCTTCAGTAAAAGATCTTGGCAAGCAGCTCAGTAACCAGATTTTGCATTTCTTCATTTTAGTAGTTATTTGAGGAAGATTAATCTTCAAAGAGACTTGTTATATAATCATGTTATAGGCTAAAAACAAAGAAACATCTTTTGCCTGTGTTCTAAAGCTATTTTCTCTTACAAAAACCCCACCTTCATTATTACGTTTGCTGAGGGAGTACTTAAATTAGAGGCCAGGAAATCAGTCTCTTTGTTTCACTCCAGTGAGTTTGAGTTTACTCTAATTGAAAAAAGAGGAAAATTAAAGAGACGGTGTGAAATTCGGAGATGCTCCAGCCCAACTGGCTTCCCTGACAGATGAGAGCGGCTGATGTGGGGAGAGGCCGAGCTGGCACTGGGGTCAGCAGGTTCTCAGCCGCCAGTTCACAACCTGGAGCCTGAGGGTCTCAGTCTCAGAAAGGTAGGCCCCATGAGGGCAAGGCTTCTTTGTTCTCTAGTGTTTCCTTAGCTCAGCAAAAGTGCACAATGAATGAGCAGATTTATAATTCTGAATCACATGGGGCTGAAATACTTTACCAGACGCAGTTCTTCAATATTTTAAAAAATTGCTGATTCTTTGAAAGTCATAATAGGGAGTTAAAAATTTGAAAGCATGTTTAAATATTAATTACAGAAATGCTACCCTAACAAAGTACGTAAGTTTATAAAATGTTCTCTGCAGATCAAGAGACAAGGATGGTATTTATAACAATGATAAGTGCTTAAAGTAGTTTAGGTACATGCTCATGCAAAAGCCATAGCCTTTGAAAATGAAATAATATAAAGATCTTAGTGCATAACTTTAGAGAAACAAGATTAAGTTACAAGAAGTTAAGCAAATCTTTGGTTCTGGAATATAGTAATACAACAGCTTAAAATACCTGAAAACGACCTAGTGCTAAAGAAACTCGTAAAAAACTAAACTCACTGCCATTGAGTTGACTCCAACTCATAGAGACCAGATTGGCCCCTGTGAGTCGCTGAGACTGCACATCTTGGCAGGAGTCAAAGCCTCACTTTCTCCTGCAGAGCAGCTGGTAGGTTTGAACTGTGACTTGATGGTTAGCAGCCCAGCACATACACCACACCACCCACTACACCACCAGGGCTCCTGTTGACTTTGAAACAAACAGCCTTAGAAACTAACTACACCACAGTTTTCGTGCAGTCAATAGGCAATCTCACACAGGTCCCCAAAGGAAGCAAGTGAACTTAAACACCAACCTCTTTAATTTCATGTAGTTTTCACTGGCAGCAGGTCGGCATTCAGCTCTCTGTACGACTATTCCTTCCAATGAAAGTTTATCTTGAATAGAGAGAAAAAGAATAGCATATGTATACTGACAGAGATCACATCGATCATTCTCAAGACTGTCATCAACACGTACACTAAACATAACACAGCAATCAAATACAGTACCTAATAACGAAAATAAAGGACACAAAAGGAGTAGCATTAAGTGTCAGCGATGTCCTGGTCAGAACAGGGAGAACCCTTATTCTTGGCTGGTAATAAATGGGGCTCCTGTCAAGTTTGTTTACTGGGCTGCCATAGTTCTTTGCCAAGAGCAGCTTTCAAGTACTTGGCTCTTTCTAAAGAAGGTGGCTTAAAAGGGCACAGAATCGATTTAAAAAAAATATATGAAGGGTGTGGAGGCACAGAAATAACTTGTGAAAACATCACCAGTCTAAATAAACAAAAAAAAATGTGTATTTTGTTTGTAATAAGAATGCAAACAAAATTCTAGATTATAACCTGCCTAGGAAGGTTGGATCGCTATCTAATTTGGGGTTTTCAAACTGGAGCATTCGGTGCTTTGAGTATCTGTTCAAATCGGCGTACAATTTCCCCCCATTAGAATTCTTAGAGGGGCCTTAACAAAAAATTTCTGAACAGCAGGAAAGGTAAACCCAAGCTAGTACTTAGTGTATGCGTATTGGTGTCGGGCAGTCATTCGACAGGCGTGAGCTTATTTAATATTAACAGCATGTATATGAAGGTCTCTTGATGGAACTAGCTTCACTGGGGAGATAACGACTATGGTTAGGAATATCTAGGTTTTCATCATATTTCTGTGAGAGTTCATGAAGGTTTTAAGAAGACACTCAGGAGATCTCATGGTTCATCAACAACGTATTTATGATTCATTTATTCAGGTGGATGAGCTCATTCATTCCACTACCATTAACTCAATGCCTACTAATGCCAAGGGTACTGTGTGGGCAGTTCAGAATGCAGGAGAATTATAGAGGGTGGTCCTATGAGTCGGAACTGATTTTTCGTAGGGACTTCCATGTACCAATCACAAACAGCAGTGTAGATTCAGTATTTCCAGGTCTCTTCCACAAGAGTGGCAACAATTCTTTTTTTTAAAAAATATTTTATTAGGTGCTCTTACAGATATCATTACAATCCAGTTCCATTAGATCAAGCACGGTGGTGTAACTGCTGTCATCATAATTTTCAATGCATTTTCTTTCTTCTAGAACTCTTTGATAACAGCTTCCCTGTATCCGTCTTTCCCCCACCCTACCATCCCCATGGACCCTAAAGATATTACATATCATTATTATTATTATTGCCATACCTTACACCAACCAATGTATACATCCACCTACAATTCTGCTGTCCATTCCCCTTAAGTGGGCATGTACATTCATCATTGCTATCAGCTCCCTCATCCCCCCTTCCCTCTCCCCGTGAGAGGCAACAAGTCTTAAACACAGGTTACCAGACAGTTGAAAAGAGCAAAGATGAAAGAAGGCCTAATTTAAACTTAAATGTGTCAGGAAGCATGAGAGAGGGTGATGGCTATTTTACATAAAACTATTTTCCTCTCATTTATGAATTTAATATGATTAAAATGTGAATTTCCTTGAAGCAAAAATAGATCTTTCATTCAAGTTTGCTTCACCACAGGAAATCAACAGTACTACCTACAAAAATTCTCCAATCATCATAGCAAGAGCAACATTTGGGGAATACAATGTAATGCGTCTTGCCTGTCACTTTATCTTGCTGTGGTTGGTTGTGTGTTGCTGTGATGCTGGAAGCTGTGTCATTGGCATTGTCAAATATCAGCAAGGCCACTCAAAGTGAACAGGTTCCAGCAGAGCTTACGGACGAGGAACAGACTACACAGAAGGGAAAGGCTGTCCACCGCGGCGGGATCAGACTCTGAAAACTTGTGGGCAGCAGTGAAACAGGGTCCGAGGTGGAAAACCTCATGAGAGCTGCAGAATACCGCACCAGAGCCGATGGAGTGACATGTGGCTGCAACCACGGGCTCACACAGAAGAGCAATGACAAGGATGCACAGCACCAGATGATGTTTCCTTCTGAGGTACGGAGGGTCACTGTGGCTCTGTCTACCTGTGGATATGGGTCCAATCATTTAGCAGCAAACAAACGAAATTTGATTCTCAGAAGTTTCTGCTATCAACTTCACCACACGTCCGAAAGGGCAGAAAGCACCCACAGTCCCTGCTCATTTCACCTTGGCTGCCACTCTCAGCATAATTCTCTAGTCAAGGTCATTACCAGGAAGCAATAAAAGACACTTCCATACCACAATTTTCTGCCCTTCATAGCCCCTTTTCAAACCTAAAATAACTTTCCAATGCTTCTCAAGGGAAAGAAGTCTTAATCGTCAGCAGTGAATTTTTCCATTGACTGTTCTCAAATAACCTTACCTCTCTGTTCACTCACCTTCTTCCCAATTTACTTACAACACAATCCTCAAGACATGAATGGCCTACTCTCTTTTGCCACGCCTTCATACTCTATGCCCCTCACAGAAACAAATTCTTGTAATTTCTGACCTAAACTATGCTTCCTCTTCAAAACACGAGTGTCATTTTGGACAAATAAGACATTGCCAAAGACCAGGGGGAGAGGCACGCAATATGAAAGGACCAGGCTTCACATTGTTCCACAATGTATACATTCTTGCTCCTTTAAAAGAAACCAAATTTCTAAATCTAAACCAAGTTATGAATTTAATTCTTTAGCCCACACGTGTGTGCGCTTCCGAGAGAGAGAATGTGCGAGAGTGATCAGATGCCCAACGAACATCCCAGACCAAAGAAAAGACCTCATCTGTCCTGCATGTCCATTGGTGATGCAGTGATGTTTATGAGGTATAAGATAAAATATTTAAGATATGTAGGAAACCTTATTGAATCACTCTTTATGAATCCCTAGTTTAATCTAACTGAATGAATAATGGTTCTTTCAAATGGGCCACGTGTGATCCTATTGTAAACAGAACATGTTAAGGGTTACGTGTTAGTCCAGGTGGACTAGAGAAACAAACTTATAAACACGTCTATGTATATAAGGGAGAGGTTTATATACAAGAGCAATTGAACATTGCGGAACATTCCAGCTCAGTCCATATCAAATCCGTAAGTCTGACAGCAGCCCGTTTATCTGACAGCAATCTATAAAGTCCTCTTCAGACTCACAAAACACATGCAATGACACCGAATGCAAGATGATCACAAGCCAGATGGGAGAACGCCTTTGGATCCAGTGGCGCTGTCACCATCTCAGCGCGAGCAGCATTCTCCACACGGCTCCTCCAGCTCCAGGTCTGGCAGCACCCACGTGACTTCCCCTCAGGGAGGTCTCGCAGGAGTCGGCCGTGTCAGTTGGGTGTCTCCAAGCGAGTGTTGTCAGTAGACAGTCTCCAAGGAAGTGAAGCGAGGCAGACAGTCTCTGCCTGCAAGAAGGAAGGACCACATTTCCCAGAATTCCCAGAAGGCCATGCCCACACAGAGGTCTCACTGGCTAGCTCCAGATTGACAGGCCAGACTCCACTCCTATTCTCTTAATCCTCAAATTGACACCAGATTAGGGGACTGCCACGGTTTATAACACAGAAACAAGAGTATTAGGATCACGAAGAAGATGAAACAGCAGGGACTGAATAGCTGGGGATCAAGAAGAGTTCCAAAGAAAAAGCAAACATAGGACTTAAATATGGTATCTGTGCCAGATGGACCTGGAAAAAAGCTAAGATTTCAATAGGGAAGAGAGGAAGCATGCCACGCAAGATGGAGCCATCCACTGGGCAGCATCTTTCATCCATCCCTTCCCTCTCTCTGGAACTGGGATTCTTAAACTATGGGAGGCCACTGGAAAACACAGGGAATGTATATATATTCACGGCACCACTCTGAAGACGGAGTATATACTCGCATACTACTGAAAACCTTGCCATCAGCTCCCATCTTTCTTAGAGCTTATCCATTTGTTCAACTCTTCTTTGGATTCTGAGATATAAGTCCTTTCTAAACTCCCCACCCCTTTTATTGCACAACTGATTTACTTATTAGTTTCTGCTACCTGCTGCCAGAAAATTATAAACACACTCCTCCTTTCATGACATTTGTATCCTGCGAAAGATTGGTGAATGAAACCACAGGCAGCTTCGTGGGGGGGGTGGGGGGTGGGCAGGCGGCAAGAGCCCACACCCTGCTTTCATAAAGATGGCTGTTCAGAAAGCCCTCTGAGGAGCTCTAGTCAGCCATACAGAATCACTGTGAACCACACTTCACACCAGGGCCTGACAAGCACCCCCAACCCCATAAATCTTTGAAAGAAAAACCTTGTATTTACTTAAAGGGTAAAGACACAAAGCACAGTCGACACACAAGAAAGGATCCTAGTTCTGATTCTGTTATGAAAGAACAGTGCTTCTTTGGAAAAATCACCTCACATCTCTGGACTTTAGTATTGTGAAGTTTCTGGAATCTCTGAGGTCTCTTCTAGTTCTCATGTCCCATGATTCTGTTCTTTAATTCACTTACTGTACACACACAGAGAAAACCAGAAGAAAAGAAAGCAAATTTGTCTTTCCCTTCCAACTGGGGATCTTCGAATAGTCCATTTAATCTCATACCTTCTAAATAACAAATTTCCTTTGAGTATAAATTAGAGAAGCATTGCTTCTTGGAAGATCAATAACAAAATATTTAGAAGGTTCCCAAGATTTGAAAATATACAAGCATCTGCTCCAAGCTGGCCCCCCCCTCCACTTAATTACCTCAACTTATGATACACTGTGCGTTGAAGAATTGAAGCAAAATAACCCACTGGTAGTTTTCATAAGGTAAGGGAATCCCTGTTTGAATCACTTATTTAAAGTAGTAAGTTGTCAGGAAGGGTGTTAACAGCATTGGCATGTAGGTCATGAGATTAGGCATGTTAGGGAGTTATTTGACATCAGGAAGTTATGGACATTCATTTCCACAAGGCCAGTCTGGACCAGCTGAATGCAGGGGCCTTTAAGAACACTTGCAACTCAAGCTAAAACACAGGCCAGTGAGCTAGTTAGCTATCAAGATTCTGAAGGGCTCTTTGAAACTTTTGAAGCTACACTTCCACTTTGTACATCACTCTTTTGTCGACCCTCTCTGCAAAGAATGAAGGAATATTGCCACTGAGCTGGAACATTTAAAAGGTAAGTAATTTTAATTAGTCTTTCCTTCCCACTTAAAATATTTATATACTTTATTTCTTGCCTGTGATTCTTAGAGTGAGGCTATTAACACACTTGGCATCTAAACAAACCAGTTAGGCAGAGTTGCTATCGCTATTTTGTAGGGTGATTCTTCACTAAAATCTGTGAGCTGACTTTCTGGTCTCCATTTAATCTTCAGCAATTCCAAAGATCAAGCTCAGATTTTAGTCAATTATAGAGTAAGCACTTGAATTTTAACTCAAAGAAAACAAATTCTCTTTTAAATATTTCTAAAAGATCTGCTTACTTAATATGTTTCTAACTCCAGATATATTAAGTAAATGGGAAGTCCCAACTTTTAAGTACTGAACTCATAATCTGAATAGCTTAGGGAATTAGAAACAGATTCAGTCTCCTTGCCGATAGTCCATCTCTTGAATGTCTTCCCTCTTTTCTCTTCACCTTTAAAAGCAATAAGGATATATCTCTCGTACGGATTGTAATAAGAGTTGTATGAGTTCTCGATAAAATAAATAAAAAATTTTTAGAATTAAATAAAATAAAAGAGTATCTTTCTTTTATGTCTATGCCTAATAAGGAACATACTGAAATATGATTTGGCTTTAAGTAGGATGATATCTTTTGACAAGTGATGTCGCCTACACAGTAATAAAAGAGAATAGAGATTTCAGCATAAGAAGAGGAAGAATGGAGACAAAAAAAAAAAAAGAAGATAAAAGAAGAGGAAGAAAGGGCTGAGCCCCGGTGGAGTAGTGGTTTTGCGCAGTACTGCGGTCCGCTGGGTTGGAGGTTCAAAAGCAGCAGCAAGGCTGGAGCTCCTACTCCCACCACCAGAGGGCAGTGATGCAAAAAAAATAAAAAAGAAGAGGAAGAATAAGAGTCAAAAAGGCTAGCCAGTCAAGAGGCAGCTGTTTTGTGCAAAGAATGAAATACCCAGAATGCAGAATGGACACAGAATGACGTAACTGAGCATCTCAATGAGAAGACGGCTCAGTCAGGGGCAGAAAGGCTAGACGGGGAGTAAAGTCCAAACAGGGAAGGAGGAGGACTTTAAATGTATGAAGGTGTTGCGATTAGTCACATCAGTCTACAGATACCATAATGAAAGACGTACTCTAGGCAATGAGCAAATGGTTTTTTTTTTTTGGGAGGGGGGCATCACTGCCCTCTGGTGGTGGGTGTAGGAGGCCCAGCCTTGCTGCTGTATTTCGACCTCCAACCCAGTGGGCCGCAGTCCCATGCACAACCACTACGCCACCGGGGCTCAGCCGAGCAAATGTTTTAAAAACAATTTTTACATAATGTTTAAATGTTTACAGGGTTATTTAAGTTATCATACTACCTGTATTGAGACTACAGAACCCTTTTTGCTTGTTATGCCACACACGATTTTTTAAAATTAATATATCATTTTCTTGGGGGCTATTACATATATTATAACAATCCATAAATCAACTATATGAAGTAAACTTATACAGATGCTATTACCATCAATATCAAAATACTTTCTTTGTAAGCCTGTTGATATCAGCTACTCTTTATTCCCTCTCTTCTCCGCCCTACCACCATTGTGAATTCTTATTATATACTATTACTATTATTATTTTTATATATCTTATACTGTCCAATATATCCCTTAACCTGCAATTCTGATATTCATTCCCTCTTGGGGGGGGGGGCACACACATACTTAATCAACATAAAAAGTTCTTAAATATAGGTGTTGGTGTGGTGCTATAGAAATATAGAAAAGAACATAATCCTTATTACTAATGTTACTTTAAAAAAATAGCCTGACACGGGCTGAGCCCCGGTGGTTGTGCACGGGACTGCGACCCACTGGGTTGGAGGTGCAAATCCAGCAGCAAGGCTGGGGCCTCCTAATCCCACCACCAGAGGACAGTGATGTCCAAAACGAAACGAAATGAAACAAAACAAAAAAACAAACAAAAAAATAGCCTGACTTAAAACTCTGTAATACAAGGGAGTAGCCCCACCACAAAAAAGGGGGAGGGAAGCTCTGCTGGGAGGTGGTGGCATAAAATGCATTTTTCCTGCTAGGCAAACACTGCGCAATTCACTCTGAGTTAGTGCACCCAGTGGCATCTCCTGAGAAGGCTTTCTCTAGTAACAGTGAATTTTTTTGTAAAAGCAATTTTGCTTGGACTCTTTTGTGATGGCTGATTTCAGAGAACAGCATGATGCTGTCAAATTTTGTCTCCTGCTCGGGTAAAATGCCGCAGAAACTATTTTGATGTTGAACACAGTTTTCAAGGCCAGCACTATGGGAAAAACTCAAGTGTAAGGGAGAGTTCTTGTTTAAAAAAAAAAAAAAAGTGAAATGTGGATTAATGACAAATCTCGCTCTGAACATCCATCAACTTCCCGAACGGATGGAAATGTCTGCTCACAGTCCATTTAGAGTTCATTCCATTAGGTCAGACTATTAATTCAATTTTCTATTTAGGGGTTCTAAAAAGATTGCCTTAACAGTGTGACAATAAAGGCCTGCTTTGTGGCGGATGAGGAATTGCTCTTGCTACCATGACATTGCACCTGCTCACATAGTCATCTCAGTGCACCATCTCAGTTTTGGGCAAAAACAGCAAGCTTCTCTTGCCCCACACAGCTTGCTCACCTGACCTCAGTCTGTGCAACTTCTTTTTGTTGCTGCGAATGAAGAGGGACATGAAAGGCGAGCAATCTGACAGCATAGAAGAGGTGAAGGAACAATGAGGGAGATGCTGTCAGCCATCCAAAGAGATGAGTCTGAAAAATGTTTCCAAGAATGGAAAAGTAGATTTGACAAATGTATTAAGTGCAATGGAGAGTACTTTGAAGGCAATAAGGCGGTTTTGTAAAAAAAAAAAAATTTAAATACAGAGTTTTGAAGAATCAAAAATATGAGGCTTTTGGGGTTCCCCTAGTAAAACTTGGCTTTACAAAAAACAAGTCATGCTATGTTATAAAATAAAGGAAAGGGGGCAGGAAAATCATAGTTCTACAATAGTTTTGGTCAACTCTTAAATGAAGATGTTATTTGACATGTGCTGCTGCACTTAGAAGTAGAAGGAATTTTTAAAAACAGTTTGTTTTTTAAAAACAGATGTGATTAAACAGGTAAGGAATCACACCTTCCAGACAAGATGAAACTTTCAGGACAGGGATCTACTGCCATCCAAGAGTAGCCACCACAGGGTTGGGTGTGATGAGGGTACCCAGGGAAAGAAAGGTGCCTGTGCTTCTTTCGGAAGCTGCAATTTAGGGAGGGAGACAATATGATCGAGATACTGAGAGGCAACCTGATGACACAGGTTTTTAAATCAATGAAGGATGATTCAAGGCTTCAGTGATTTCATCTCAGAAACAAGATTAATCAGTAATTCTATCAGACCATCTACTAGTTCTTTATCATTTTCAAGGTGCTTTGATATTGAATGAGTCTCACAATCATAGGGGAGAAACTTATGTTCCTTCCATTGAAAACAACTTTGAAATAAAACCTCTTTTTACTTGTCCTAATCAGTTTCTTTAAAGCAATGGTCCTTCAATTCTGGTTGATCATTTGAACCACCTGGGCAGTTTATTTCAAAGTGCTGGTATACTGGGTTCATTCCCAGGGCTTTTGCTTTAATTTTGGTAGAAAGAAGATAATGGTATCTTCATAACCTGTAAAAGTGATCCTAGGATGCAGCGGTGTTGGGAACTCATTCAGTCAAGCATCCCATCTCCCCACCCACCCTTCCACCCCTCTCTCATGCCTCTCCATCTAAGACATCATTAATTATACTTACTGCCATTTTATGTACCCCTAGGAAAGCAAACCTATCCAAAAGGCTGTAATATGCCAAAGATTTTTAAGATTCCATTTTAAAAATGTCAAATGTTTGTGGAAAAACGACGCACGAGCCCCCAATAAAATGATTTAATTAAAAAAATGAAGAAATTGAGTAAACTGATACGCCCTTCAAAAAAAAAAAGTCAAATGCAGAAAACTCGCAATGACAGCAAGTTCCATCTTTAATTTACAATTGATCTACTCTCTGAAGGTAGAGAAATGGCATTTGTTCCTTTGAACCACTATATTCCATCCTATTAGTCATACCTCCACCCGCCCCACCTCACCTCTCCAGGCCCCCACCACTGAGACACATGAGAAAAGGACAGCTGGAGAAATAGGGGTAGGTGCAACACTGAGGGGTAGAGCTTCTCAAATGATATTCAAAACAATACTACCTTTACAGGAGCATTTGCAGAGTCATGTTCCTAATTTTATGATTGTAGGTAGTTTTATAAACTTATCTTCTTCCCAAAGAGAAACTAAAACTCTATTTTGCCAAATAGCACTATAAATATAAGCTCGGTACAACAATGTAATTTCAAAGCTCATTTGATGGCCCATAAAAGTGCTTTGCTCATCAGATTACAATAAAATGTCCAGTGAAGAAGAATAATGCTTCAGATACACTTTAAGAAAACTCATTTTGAAATGAAAGGTATGATTTCTGCTTATGAAACAATAAAATGTAACTTTCCCTGAAACACTCTTTTGCCCCTATATATATATATACACATATATAGTATGAATATGCTTGTTTTCAAAAATTACCTCTATAGTGAACAGAAAATAATATGCAGAATGGAATTTTACTTGAATGTCCCCCTTTTCCTTTTTTTTGCTTTAAATGTCATCTTTACTTGTGCTCTTTTTGCTTTATTCTTTTCTATAGTCTCCAAATAGGGCTAAATAGCTGGGAATGTAGTAAAGTACCTTGGACTTCTTTGACAACTCAATTGAGCACCGTAAAATGTTTATAAGGATAGTCACAGTTTATAAGGATGGCTGGAATTCCATAGTCACATGATCACCCCGAAAAAAGCTATGTTCAAAGAGCTGTAAAGAGATTCAATCTCTGTCCCTTGCCTGTGAGGAGTTCTAGTAAGTCAGTTAAGATTGCTGAAATGTAATTGTGTTTGTATAACACCAGCACCAGGTATCACACGAGACAGATAATCATAACATTTCAAAATAAAACTAGTTTTGACATACCGATACAACAAGATTAACACGGGGAAAAAATTCAATCCTTAAAATGTGTCAACATACTATACTGTGTAATTTACTCTTTAACATGCAAAAGAAGCTACAATAAAATATTCACAGATGAACATCAAAACGACTGTTGAGTGCTATTAACATAGGAGGGTAGAAGTAGCAGGAGTCATGGGTGAGGCAAATGGTTACAAAGTCAGCTACTCTCTGAGAGGTTGGAGGTTTAGACCCACCAGGAGGGCCTCTGAAGAAAGTCTCGATCGAACTGCTTGATTGGAGCCACTGAAAACTCCAAGGAGTTCTACACAGAAACATACAAGTAGGAATAGGTTCAACAGCAAGCGATTAGGTTTTGTGGTACGTGTGGGGTGGTGGTGTTTGTGACAAAGAAGCCATAGATTTAGAAAGAAACCAGCTTTGTGAAAAGCATTGGGAGGCTGTGTTAGTCTAGGTCAAGGCAAAGAGGTATCAGGAGGGCATAAATGCCAGGTGGCTAAAGATTAGTCAATTTTCAGAAATGGAACAGGTAACAAATAATATGTCATTATGGTATCAGGTAATGAGGAAGAAAGATAGAGACAAAAAAAACTTGAAAAAACATGTGGAAGTTCAAGGTAGAAATATGGGATCATTTCAAAAGAACAGCATAGAAACCAAGAGATGAAAACAACCATAGAGATTCAGCAGAGGTCGAAACTGTGGATACAGAGCACTGCATTCTGATTAATTGTAGCCCCCAGACTCCCTTTCCTAGGAAAGAAGTACTTGAATTCACAGAAGAGTGGTTTGCTCAATGACTTGTTTCATCTCCCAATCAAGAAAGGTACTCCATTACTTTCCCATGGGAAAGGCACTGGAATTATCACTGGTTTATAAACAGGGTAATGACTTCACTTCCCACCAGAAGTTGGTAGAAAAGATGGAAACATCTTCCACTGACGTGGAAGAAATTCTCCCTATTGCAAAGAGTGGCATTACCTCACAGTGAGAGGTTTTGCCAGGATCTGGGGCACTGAATCTAATCACCTATAAAATATACGCAGCCATGGACTTGACAATAGCATTGTTTAGATTCTCAAAGCTGGCTGATTGTTTAATGCCTAATTATAGATGTCTAACACAGGATGGCACTGGTGGCATAGTGGTCACTCATAAGGCTGCTAGTGGCCAGGTCAGCAGTTTCAAACCATCAGGTACGCCTTAAGAGAAAGACGATGTTTTTCACTACTCCCGTAAAAAGTTACAATCTCAGAATCCCACAAAGGGCAGTTCCACCCTGTCCTGTAGAGCCACGATAGTGAGAATCTAGTTTGATGTTCTGTTTGCTTGTTTGGGGGGGGTAACATAGAATGATCTAATTCTAGTGCCCAGCCCTTCTCTTTCTGCTGACAAAGGTGGGCAATCCTGAAGTTGGTCACCGAGATGACACAGATGAGCTCATCTTTGGCAAGCTTGTATCTGCAGTGAGACAGAGAAATATAGTGTCTCTTGGTCTAGGGACTCAGGCACCATTTCTTATAGTTTGAGTGCTGTGTTAAAGGAGTCCTGGTAGTGTTGTGGTGAAGACTGAGCCACTGACAGAAAGGCTGGTGGTTTGAACATGCCAGCCACACCATGGGATAAAGAGCTGAAGCAAACGTTACCACCAAGAACATCCTGGGGACAACCCTCCTCTGCCATCCGGGGTGGTTAAGAGTCAGCACGCACCCGATGGCACCTCACACCAAAGAGAGCTGTGTTGACTTGACCCAGGTCCTCACACTGGCAGCAGTGCTCAGTGACACTCGCATTCCCCATGTCGTCATCTTGCTTTAACCAAGATAAGAAGGCTCTCCTTTTGTCTAAGATTGCAAGTTGGGAACCAGAGGGCACACAAATGTCCCATGGGTTTACACAAATGTATAGTCAGGCATAATCACAAGAGCCAAACAAAACCTAAGTGCCAGGTATGCAGAGGTCAAGGCCAGCCAGTCAAAGTCCAGAGTGGGAGAAAGTAATCAAGGGTTAAGGGCACGCAATAGGGTTGCTAAGGCTCTGTCCTGGCAAAGTGGCAGAAACCAAAAACACATCTTCGTGGTTTTGAAAATGGGGCAGCAGAAAGTGGACATGAGTTAATGAGGATCTGGTGGCTCCAGAATGAGGGGTGCACTGTCTGTTGTCCTGCTTGTAGCAGGACCTGTCTTTCCAACCCCTCCAGAATTCCTCAGATGAAGGATTCCACAAGACGGGCAGCCATCTGTCTGCCAGCAAGAATCAGCAAGGGGAGGAAGGAGCTGCAGCGGTAAACTATGCTAGTCCATCACTTAGGAAAGGACAGCACGGTCAGCATCACTGTATAGTTATGCGGTCCTAATTCTGAAGGGTGATTTATACATGAAATGGTTATGACCTAGCTCATTTCCTCATTCTATGGTACTACTCACATGCAGGGACTAAAAGGGAATGTAAGAATTTCATGACTGCAGTTTCAAAGTAGCCCCCCAAACTAAAAAGCCTTGCCAGTGTTATTTTTATGTCCCAGCTATAGAAAAGGTTTGGTTGCCAAAAAAATTGAAGATATTCATGAAGCTGTTCAAATATAAGAGCCGACTTCTACATCATGTGGGACTGAAAGGAGGTTTTAGTCTGCATGTTGGCTTTGTCATTAATAAGCTACAAAGGTCTAGGCACAACACTAAAAATTCTCTGGATTGCAATTTCAACTTTGGTAACATGAGGAGGCAAAAAATCTCAGGATGCCTGGTGATGCTGTACTGAAAATGGCTGGCCAGCTATTTTCAAGCCAAAGGCCGGAGGTCTGAACTCACAGCAGCATGCCGGAGAAAGATGAGGCAATTGGCTTCCAAAGACTTCAGCCGTGAAAACCTAGGAGACAGTTCTACTCTATCCTGCAGTGTTCCTAAGAGTTGAATGGGATTTTACAAATGGGATTTTTACATCTGAAGAAAAATCTATTATTATTGAAAGAAAATGAAAAGCAGACATTTTCAGAAAGTTATTCCAACATTTCTAGCAATATAGAGGTGAATAATTAAAAATACTTTTGATGCGACAGAAATATAAATCAACTTAATATAAAACCTGAAGTTTAATTTTAAAAACAATGTATTTCCTCTATACTAGTACAATAATAGAGTTTGGGAGATAGTATCCACATTCCTTACTGCTTAGCCTTTAAATTCTGAAGTAAAAGCTCAGATCTGCAATGCCATGGAAAGCATGTTAGAAAGGAAGGGGACATCACCCTCAAACGGTTTCAACTCTCAGGTTGTTTTTTCTTTTTAAAAGCTTTGGTTCTTTTTGTACCCATTTGTGAACATTTAAAAGCAAACCACACTTATCCAAGACTATTCCACACTCAGTATGTAGAATCCTCAGCTCGCTTTCTTCGATTCTCTCTCTGTATTTTCTGCAACAGCCCAAATCTTTGTTTAGCAATAAAGCAGATTCTGAATGACACAAGGATGGCTCAAGTTTACAAATTTTCTGTAGGAAATCTTGACTAAAAAAGTAAATGATTACTGCAATGCCTTCCTGGTTAAATATATATAAATTTAGGGTTAAAAGAATCTACTGTTAAAGAACCTAAGAAATCTTTTGCTCATTTACTGAAGAGCCTAAAATCAGAATCACAGGCAAATCCAATTAGATTTAAGTGCTATGTCAGATTTGAATATTCTTAATTGTTTTTCAAAAATGCCTACACCACTATGCAATGTGCGATTTTCCACAGGGAAGAAAAGTCCACAGCCCTAGTTCTTTTCTCCTCTATTAAAAAAAGAAAACCAAACAATACCACCTCAATATACATTATTTTTTAATAGATGACAGTATTGTTCAGTATTAAGCCTTCCTGTGTAAACGGTTACGTGAAAGATATTCAGGTATCACTTTAGCTGGAGAAGAGCTTAGCCAGCAAGAAGAAATTCCATCTAGTCTGAGTAACTTTCATTACTTCAAAGACTGTATGTGAAAAGCCTTTCACAACAAATCCTTTCCCTGATACAGTTAAATGCAAATGATCTTTTCCCGTCTTACTCCAGAAAGCTCCTGCTTGCATAGCTGACACGCCACCTACTGCAAACCCAGCTGCCGGCGCAGGCGATACTGCCAGCCTTCCCATTCCATCACCAGGCTGGGGCTGAATAAAGGCGTGCTGTGTGGTAGTGTTTCTTTTTAAAAATCTCAGAGCCAGGCGAGGCAGGCTGCAGCAGCATCTTCAGAAAATGGAGCGCAAAATAAACAGGAGAGAAAAGGAAAAGGACTGCGAGGGGAAACACAACAGCACGGAAGAGGCTGACCAAGGGAAGAACTGCAAATCCACCGTGCTGACCCTCAACGTTGGTGGGTATTTATACATTACCCAAAAGCAAACCCTGACCAAGTACCCCGACACTTTCCTTGAAGGGATAGTGAATGGAAAGATCCTCTGCCCGTTTGACGCGGACGGTCATTATTTCATAGACAGAGATGGGCTCCTCTTCAGGCACGTCCTAAACTTCCTACGAAATGGAGAACTTCTGCTGCCCGAAGGGTTTCGAGAAAATCAACTTCTTGCACAAGAAGCAGAATTCTTTCAGCTCAAAGGACTGGCAGAAGAAGTGAAATCCAGGTGGGAAAAAGAACAGCTAACACCCAGAGAGACGACTTTCTTGGAAATAACAGACAACCACGACCGCTCTCAAGGACTGAGAATCTTCTGTAATGCTCCTGATTTCATAACGAAAATAAAATCTCGCATTGTGCTGGTATCTAAAAGCAGGCTGGATGGATTTCCAGAGGAGTTTTCAATATCATCTAATATCATTCAATTTAAATACTTCATAAAGTCTGAAAATGGCACTCGACTTGTACTAAAAGAAGACAACACCTTTGTCTGCACCCTGGAAACTCTTAAGTTTGAAGCTATAATGATGGCTTTAAAGTGTGGTTTTAGACTGCTGACCAGCCTGGATTGTTCCAAAGGGTCAATTGTTCACAGCGATGCACTTCATTTTATCAAGTAATCACCTGTGTCCAGAACAAAGCAACAAGCATGCAGCCAAGCAAGCTTCGGCTAACAGCAGCATCAAAGGCATCCCAAACAACGTGCCCAGCAGGCTCTGTACTACAGAGCCCGAGCCCTGCTGCTAATCAATTACTGTGCGCTAACGGTATGTAAATCCTATCGCTAATCATGTCTATGGGTGTTCCTGCTATGAGACTCTCACACCTAAAATGAAAACACAGAGATCTATACATTGTAAATAAAGACTGAATGCTTTTGCTATTTGTTTATTTCTCCTGAACCTGTCTTTTGATCAGAATGTCTCGGGTACTTGCAGCATCACGATCAAGCATGTACGTGTTATTTCTCATTCACTGAAGTAAATGGTAATAAAATATTTTAAGAGGCTGTGAGATTTACAATTCTTTCTAGTTATGGGAAATATCACAAAGAAACCGACTTGGTATGGTTAGCCACTGGGAGTAAGTACATGTGCAGATCTATTAAAACAAAGCTACAGTGCAGCAAAATGAGACTGTAGGAAGCTACTGGCTCAATTTTTTTTCCCCCTTAGACATAGGTCCTTTTTGGCTCAATTTTTAATGGCAGGCACCTGAAGCTTATTTCTTTTATTTCATATTAGAATTATAGCTCAATTGATATTTTGCTAACAATTTCTAGAAAACATTTTGATGACAATAAAGGAGTGGGTAGAAAGGTGATGCTAGCTCCTTTGCTGGTACTGAAAATTTTAACAAGAAGTTAAATGTGTCAGCTTAAAAAACAAGTGCCACTTGATGATTCCACACAGTATTACATGCACTGACAGAGGGAGCTGATCACAGGCAGGAGTAACACAGAACAGTCAAAGAAGTGGGCAAAATCAGGAGACTCATTTCGTTGCAGAGTGAACTCTGACACAGCAGGGTCTCTTGGTCTCTGAGGAGTACTGGAGGACACTGTAGGAGCTGATTTTCAGAATCACCCTGAAGGTCAAAATATTAAATGAATACCACTAAATAACATTCTTATAAAAGAACTTCATTGATTCTCTTTAATACAAAAATCTCAGACTCCTTAAGTTTTAAGTTCTTTATGCTAAAGAAGCAGGTTTTTTTTTTCCCTCAACGGGTTAAGTTTTATGTATTACTATCTCAAAGAAAGAATCCAGTGACCTAGCTTTGAATTTGAGCATACTTTTCTCTGACTCCAGGAATAACAACACCATGCCACTTTGACTTCTAAAGAACAAATTCTAATTGTGCTTCTTTAAACTGAATCCATTAAGATTGTTAACTTAGTTTTCACAAATATCCATAGAGAATTTCTAAAAATCTTGACTGGGGTTATATTAGTTTAATGAGCACACATACCAATAACTTCATTACGCATAAAAGCTAAGATTAAACTTGCAAAACTAGTCTTCCATCCCTAGAATTATGTCTGACTTCCAGGTACAACAGCTAAGGTGATATGAAAGTTGGCTGGACCCTCTGTTGAGAAACCTTTTAAAATCTATGTATACAAAATGTTTTCCCACAACTTTATAAAAAAAGAACACACTAACTCCACAATCTTCTATGCATACCAATAAAAAACATGTCTTTTAAAACATTACATTATCTCTTAAGTACTATACTTCCAAATGACTTAATCCAGATTTACAGGAGTAGAAATATGGAGGGTGGGTAAACGCGGTTTAGCAGTCACGGCAATTAAACTGTTTCTGTGTAAACCTCTCTAGCTTTGGAGAGTTGGCTTTTCCTTGGCATTTGGATTTTGTTCTTGAAAAATATGGTAGTGCTTTCTTGTCAAAGCAAGGTCTTTCTCTAACAAGATTTTATTCTCGATAGTAAAAGTAGTCTTGACATATCCTTTCCTGGAGGTATAAATGAACAAATCTATCAGAAGTATGACCAATAAGGTTTCTGCACTAAGTCACGGAAAGACAATTTAACTGTTACTACAAAATGATTAAAACTAAAAGCCACTACTTAAAGAAATGTTTGAATGTTTTAAATGTACATCTCAACAAAAAAACAATCATCCCTGGAATATTTAATTCTTCCTTAAGTCTTTGCTAAGTCACATTGCCCTAAAGCAATTGAAGAGTGTGAAAAAAATTAATTCGAATGATTGCTCTTGTGTAACTTTATAAATGATTCTTTCTTTTTTTTTTTTTTTGTTTTGGGCATCACTGCCCTCAGGTGGTGGGAGTAGGAGGCCCAGCCTTTGCTCCGTGGAGCTGGAATCGAACCTCCATCCCAGTGGGCCGCAGTCCTGCGCACAACCACTACGTCACCGGGGCTCAGCCAAATGATTCTTTCTTAACTCAAAATTAGTTGCACTTAGATTTACATATTTAAGAATCTAGATGCTGTGTTATAAATCTAGACATTTCGAGTTTCAAATTTTATTATTTTCTAAAAATAACTAACAGCTTCCCTTCAGAAAGCGTGAGAACCGCAAAAAACATAAAGCCAGAGTAAAGATGTCATCATATTTTTGGTTGTAGTACAAAGGAATCTCTTCCTCAAATCTTTCCCTCAAAAATAAATACTGCTTCAAATCTACTAGAGTAGCTATGAGCCAAACATGTTATGTATTTGTTACTGGAAATAATTCCACACTGGGTTTCTTACACCATCCTTAAAAGGTGAAAAATAAAAATTCGGTTATGGCTTTTATGACACTTTAAATTTTTTATGTGACAGTGTGCAGAACACTATGAAAGGAAACTCTTAGGGAACTTTTGTGTTTTACTCTTTCAGATGGGGAAAAAAGGACACAGTCATCAAGTTGATGGCGATGTGTACTGACCCTATACAGGGGTTCCAAGACCATCTATATCTCTACCGGACCACTCACCCTCATCTTTCTCCCATAGTGGCTGGTAGATTTGAATCACCAACCCACAGTTAGCACACCAATACCTATCCCCACAGCTCCACCAGGACCCCAGTCTAACCACTCTGGACTTACACTCTAGGATAAAAAATGGTAATATTTGTTAGGTGTTTTGTTATATGCCAGACACTATGAATATGCATTATCGCAATCCTGTTAGTGACCTTGAAAGGTCTTTCCTTTTAACATATGAAGAAACCAACTTGAAGGTTTGATTTATCCTCCATACATCACCGGTTAGTGAGCGATCTGAAAGCCCAGGATGGCAATTCTGGAGCTGGCAGGGAAGGTTTGGTTCTGCAGACTACTGGCACCCCATACCTGCCCAGAACTTGGTACAACACAAGCTTTCACAAAGTAGGTCTATCTCACTTGACACGATCTCATAATACAAGTATTACTAAAATATACATGGAGATTGAATTTTAGAAGAGTATTTTTAAATGTTGTCTTATGACACTAAAGAACATGAGTTGAATCATCTCATAAAAGTACAGAATATCTTTAAAAAAGTACAGAATATCTTAAAACTCTCTTTTTGTTAAACCTTGATATTCATATATCAGGTTTGTAGAAATGACTTAATGGTTTTATGACTTGTATAAGTCACAATGAAAATAAGAAAAATTATGGCAGAGTTGAATGTGCTCGGGCGCTGAAGTCAGACATAGATAGGCTCAAGGAACTTCCACTACCTGGCTACATGACTTTAAATAAGGCAAGAGCCTTAAATTCTTTAGCCTTCGGGGTCCTTCACAGAATGGAGCTAGCTAGGATTAGTTGACAGGGCTTTTGTGAAGACCTGGAGTTATATATGTACAGTATATTTCATCCAGCCCACATTTGGATTTCGCATTGGCCATTAGTGTCCACTCACTGCCTTTATAGCCTAAGAGTCTATCCACCTTACAACCATTCAACAAGAGACACAAAAGTAAATTCCTCCTTAGATATGAACAAAACTGAGGGATTTGAACAAATGAATGCTTGATACTGTGATGAAATATGGTAAGAGACAAAAATTATTTTAGACTGCTACAGGTAAACACTTTCATTGGTCTTAGTAAAAATATATGGATTAATTTCTTGGGTTCTTATGTTAAAAACTCAAGAAAATCTTCACTGAAGCTATTTTATTAGCCAGTTATATTTGATCAGGATGAATATATGAGTGGGCTTCAAAAAATTCATGGAAAAATTCCTTTATTCTTCATTCCAATTTTCCACAAAATTTTGAAGCTTCCAGGAATCAGGTAAAGAAATCTCAAATATACCCCTAATTGATAATGAATCTTAAGCCCCTTAATCCCCAATGATGCCAGTTCAAGTTAAAATTACAGTGTCTCTATCTTAATTATCCTTATTAATAAAGCAACAATGCAATGTAAATGATCCAGAACAGCATGTAACTTAGAAATTATTTGTATCTAGCTTTGAAGTCTATAACAGTCTCTTCTGTAGCAGAATTGTCTTCCTATCATATTTTGCTTAAGCTAATAATAAAATTTGTTTCTGTGAAAACCAGAGAGTAATGATAAATGAAAGTATAATGGGAGGAGGGAGATAGCTAAGATAAATATTTTTTAATTGTTCAAAATCATTTAACAAGAGGCAACTGTACTCCCATGGTCTCTTAATAGAAACACATAATAGTTCAAGAATTTCTGTGATACAAATCTCTTAAGCTGTTATAAATGACCTGTTGAAAATTTTCAAGAGTATAATGTTAAGCATCTTATATATAAAAAGAAAATGCTAATTTTAGAAAAATTACTGATTTGGATACTAAATGAGACAATTACAATTTTAAAAAAGTAATTTTATTGGGGGCTCTTACAGCTATTATAACATTCAATACATCATCTGTATCAAGCACATTTGCACACATGCTGACACATTCATTTCCAAACATTTTCCACTTGAGCCCCTGGTATAAGCTCCTCCTTTCCCCTCCCCCCCTTTTTTATTTATTTTTATTTTTTATCTATTTTTTTTTTTAGGCATCACTGCCCTCAGGTGGTGGGAGTAGGAGGCCCAGCATTTGCTCCTGGGAGCCGGAATTGAACCTCCAACCCAGTGGGCCGCAGTCCCGCACACAACCACTACGCCACTGGGGCTCAGCCCTTCCCCCCTTTTTTAAATGAATCATTTTATTTGGTATTCATACACCTTCCCTCTCGATCCATACATACATCAATTGTATGCAGGCCTCATTTGCACACTTGTTGCCATCATCACTCTCAAAACTTCCTCCCTCCACTTAGGCCCCCAGTACCAGCTCATCATATTTCCCTTCCTCACTGCCCCCCATGAACCTTTAATAATTTACAAATTACTATTTCATATCGTACACTGTCCAATGTGCCCTTTCACTCACTTCCCTGTTGGCCATGGCCCAGAGAGGCGGTTATATGTAGATCCCTTTCTACTCCACCATCCCACCACCCTTCCAGTATCACCATTCCCATCACTCATTCTGACAGAATATCTATCCAAAATTTCCCATGTTTCCGACATCCCCTGTTCTAGTCGGACTGAGACAATTACGATTTATCTCTTAATTACACGACTTTAAAATCTGTTTCCTAACAAAAAAATATAACCTGGTTAACCCTGAGAGCATGATAATTATTTTCCAAATCCAGTAGTATTCAGTTATTTCAGGGAATATTTTAATAATTTTTTAAAAGAGGGAGATCTACTTAATTTTTAGATTAAAAAAAAAAAAAACTCGTGTGGGGATGAACCCCAGTAGCATAAATGGATGAGTGCGGGACTGTGGCCCACGGACTTGACAGTTCAAATCCAGCGGCGGCTCTCAGGAGCAGTGCTGGGTAGCTCCCACGACTACCAAAGGGCAGTGATGCCAAAAAAAAACAAAATCACTAGTGTGGGAGTTAAGAAGTAAGAGAGGAGAGAGAAAAAGCAAAGAGAAGGCAGGCCCAACATACCAAAAATGCTGCCCTTAAGGATGTTTAACACAAAATTTCTAAAGAATGAAAATATATAATTGAGCAAGTCTACTCATTATTCCTTAATTGCATTTCACTGTTACAGATAAACAAATTTTTAACAAAGTTGAATGGTACTTTCATCTCAACTGTTGCTTAAATTTGATATGCTTCTGGGGTTTGATGTAGAATGAAATAGACTATCCAGTATCTTACATATCCTATCATGTGATTAATTTTCATTTATAATTGTTTTAAAAAATAAACAAATACACATGTAAACACTCACCATCTTACTATCCCAACAAAACCATTTTGATTTTTGTATAAGTTTTCCTAGGCACAATCCATGCAGCTAGTCACCTACACATCTTTGTGTATGTGAGGTGTCTAAGCAAAGACTCGAGCTCAGTCGTGTTTGAACCGTCCCGGGAAGCCTTAGAAGCCAGGCCTGATGACCTGCTTCCCAAAGGTCACAGCTTCGAAAACCCTAGGAAGCCATTAATTCTGCTCTGCACACAGGGGTAACTAACATGATATCAACTAACAGCAACAGCCGGGCACATATCTTAAAGAAATCCCTATAGAAAGAGAAATGTAAAAGATCTAGAAGTTCTATGTGATTTATTTTTTAAAATAATAAAAATTTTCAGGCTGAGCCCCGGTGGCGTAGTGGTTGTGCGCGGGACTGCGGCCCACTGGGCGGAGGTTCAGTTCCAGCAGTGGTGCTGGGCCTCCTACTCCCACCACCGGAGAGCAGTGATGCCCACCCCCCAAAAAAAATAAAAATAAAAATTTTCAAATTCTAAGTCTGGAATTGAACCCATCCCTATCTCAATTTTCAGCCAAATCCCAGGCAGATCTGTAAGTAGGCCAGCAACACTTGTGAGGTGCACACTTTAGAACAAGCAACCATCTGAGATCCAAAGGGCAGCATAGCCCAAGGACAAAGCTCAGAAGGGTTCAGTAAGGAGGGCAAGAAGCAGGAAACACGGAGGCAGTGGGATCAGAGATGCTGCATCGCAATGGCTGAGGTGAAACAAATGTCTACGTACTGTCGGATGCAAAATTGAACTGCTCTGTGATCTTCACTAGCTCACAATAAAATGTAACCACAGGACTTTATAACATGTACATGTCTAATTGTTATAGTCCAGTTAAAAATTAACACCTGAGATTCAGTACTTCAAAAGCTGGCAAGTAGCCTATATTAGTTCCAACTAACATTTCCTTCTCCTTTGTGGTTTTATCAGAACCTGGATTACCTGGATAAAAGGCAGGTGATGGTACTTAAAGACAAGAAAAACGAGGATCAATTACTCTCTTCTCTTGCTATGATACAACAAAGCCTCACTATGTATATTGTAAAATTCACTACAAGATGGGTATATAAAGAAAAATATAGTTGCATTTACATAAAATATATACAAACTTGATGTTTAGTGAAGCAAGAGGCTATGCATTTAGTGAAATAATTTCTAATCTTCATTATGTATCACCCCATGGCAATGCATTTAATTAAGGAGCGTAACACAAACTTTCACGTATAATTAACTTTAATGCACTTCACTTTTGCTTAAATAAATGTTCCATGCAGTGAATTTTTGGTTCAAAGAGAATAAAGGGAAAGAAGTCAAAGATTTTGATAGGAGCTGCGGTGGCGCTGTTATCATCACTATAAATGTTGACAATTGATAATCTGGTAACAAGTTGAAACCACTTCTACACAGATGAATGTTTTTCCAACAGGGGCACCACCACCTACCGCTGGTTGTTTCTGTAAGTTCCCGTTCTGAGGAGGTGTTAAAAGATCCTTTCTCCAGGAAAAATGGTAAAGAAGGAGTCTACGGAGCCTGAGGAGGTAGGAAGTGCTGGACATCAGGCCCTTTGCTGAGGCAATCATAAAAATACTGGGCATTTGCTGCGGTATCAGTGTTTTAATTACTTTATGTGAATTATTTCCTCGGAAGCTCAAGACACAGGCAGCAGAGACTGCTAGTTAGTCCCTCAATATTCACAGCCCTTCTTTGTCATGAACCAAACCCTGGTTCAGGTTACTCAACGAAAAATTTGTATTTTCCAGTGTTTGTGGTCATTAGGCAAGTTAACAACTCTACCTATTGGATTTGCTACTTTGGAGGGCCCCCCATCAAACCAAAACCGTGCTGCCATAGAGTCAATGCCAACTCAAAGCGACCTCCCCCTGGGTTTCAGAGGCTGCACCTGCCTCTGCAGGAGAAAGTCCCATCCTGTCCCTTGGAGGGCTTGAGGATTGCAGGGCCACACATAACCCGACACCACCGGGGCTCCTAAAGGACTCCCTCTGCTCTCCATTTTGCAGACATTCTGGGTCATACGAGGGCAGCTGCTGACCACAAAGCTGCCAAACCAGAGCGGGGCGACTTCCCTGGGACTTCCTGACAAGAGAGTAGAGTGTGTTGAAACCACTGATAATTTTAATGTCAGGGGTCCTCAAACTACAGCCTGCAGGCCACATGTGGCCCCCTGAGAACATTTATCCGCCCCCAGTATTTCTGCTGCCGTTGTCGTCCTGCCTAGCAGCCCACTCCTCTCGGGCCTGCAGTGAATCCGGACTATAGTCCGGCCCTCCAATGGTCTGAGGGACAGTGAACTGGCCCCTGTTTAAAAAGTTTGAGGATCCCTGCCTTAAGTAAACTTTGCTCTAACTGAGGCAGGTATTACTATAAACATGATCTTACAGATGTGGAAACAGAGACTCAGAGATGTCAAGCAACTTGCTCACAGTCACATAATTTTTAAGTAGTCTTCAAAGAGGCATGTTCTTCCCCTATGGGGATCACTATGTGATCTTGCCTTCAGACAAGACCTTAAGGGTTCAAGGGAAGATTTGACAAAAGACAATATCCAGGAAAATGTGCAAGATTATATTGGAGGAAGGCTTGCACTTCTGATCATTGGACAAGGCCAGCGGTCGGCAAACTGCAGCTCATGAGTCATGTGCAGCGGCGCTTTCCGTGTGGACGTGAGGCTGAGGTAACATGGAAAACATTTGAAGGTTACTATTTCAGATCACGGTGATTTCATTTGTTTGGAAAAACATATTTAAGGCACTTAAGTGATTTTAATGTTGTTAGGAGGGGCAGGACTGGCTCTTCGGTCTTAAGAGTTTGTTGACTAGGCCAACACGCTAGTTTAAACAAGGGAAGAAGCCAAGGTTAACCAAATGGGAGCCTGACTTGCCTGCTAAAAGTAGACTACCAAAAAATAAGCACAGGACAAGAAACCCATTCCTAACAGGTGTGGGCCATGAGCGCCGGCAGAAAAGGGGGTGCCAGCAGGCCAGGGAAAAAGTAGTGCAATTAGGGAAGAGCTTCTGTAAATCTGGGTGCGCTCCTCATTCAGGTCCAGAATCAGAATCAGAATAGCTAACAACTAGAACTCTGAAAGGCACTGCCATCGTGTCGAACTCATAGTGACCTTACACGACAGGGGAGACCCGCCCCAGTGAGTGTCTGAGATGATGATAGCTCTTTACAGATTCATCTTTTTCCTGTGGAGCAGCAGGTGGTCTCAATAGGCGAACTTTGTGGTTTACAACCCAACATGTAACTTACTACCTCACCAGGTCCCCTAATGACTAGAAATAACGACCAATCTCTTTGAGGAAAAAAAAATCCGCAAAGAAAAGCAGGGTATCTCTAGACAAATGGGGATCTTGCTGCGGTTGTGTACTATTGAACTGATGCCAACTCCCAGCATCCTACAGAACAGACGAGAGCTGCCTCAGAGAGCAGGGATTCCTGGGCTGAGAGCTGTACCGGAGCAGACCCCCAGGGCTGTTCTCCTTGCAGAGCCCTGGTGAGCTAGAATCCTCGACCTTCTGGAGAGCGGTTGAGCACATACCCGCCGTGTCACCAGGACAGCGGGATCTATAAACAGACGGAACAGAAGAACAAATTTACAGATTTCTAAGATATGGTAAACTTGTACTGTTCTCCTTTCTGACGTGCAAAAAGGTATGGTGGAGAAAGAGAGTCTGATTCCCTGTACCATGCAACCAGATAAGCAAACAAAGGAATCTTGCATCCTCTCTTCTAAAACTTGAAGTCTAAACTTTAGGGAAGAGGAAGCAGAGAAAAGTGGGAAAAGAGAAATCTAGACTGAAAAATGAGTTGGTGAAAGTTGGATCAAGTCAGACATGGTCCACTTCTAAGATACAGTCAGGGCTGAGCCCCGGTGGCGTAGTGGTTGTGCACGGGACTGCGGTGCACTGGGATGGAGGTTCATTCCAGCTCCACAGGAGCAAAGGCTGGATCTCCCACCATCAGAGGGCAGTGATACCCAAAAAAAGAACCCCCCCCCCCCAAAAAAAATACAGTCAGGTATGAAAGAGGGTCATACCACAGGATCTACCCGCAAGCCAAGAGCCGCCTGCAACTTTAAGAACAGAACAGCCAATTGCATTGTTATCTTAGTTTTCAAATTAATCATCTTGTAATAAAGCAATTCAAACATTGCTCCTTTGCCCATGAGCTGTCAAAAGCACCACCAAAACCAAAAAAACCCCAAATGCTAAGATACTGGGTTACTGACACTGAAACTCACTTTAATATCAGAGGGAAAACATGACTCCAAGGATAATTCTAGATGAGTTGTGTTAGTCCGGATAGACTAGAGAAACGAATCCACAGAAACTCATATGTGTGTAAGAGAGAGTTTTTAGATAAAGGGTAATTGTACATTAAGAAAGCATTCTAACGCAATCTAATTCAAGCCCTTAAATTTGATAATAGCCCATATGTCTGATACCAACCTATAAATTACTCTTCAGACTCACGAAACACATGTAATGATACTGAATAAAGGATAATCACTGGCCAGTGGGTAGAAAGTCTTTGGATTCAGTGGCTGAGGCAGTCACTCATCTATATGTCAATTTCAGCACCGGGAGTGCAAGGCTGTCAATCTGGAAATAGCCAATGAGACCTCGTGTGGGCATGGCTTTCTCTGAGAATTCTGGGATATCTCACGCTATTTTTCCCATGGAGGTGAGAGAGTATAGAGTCAGTCGTTTGGAGTTGTTTGGACAAGACAAGATGATAGCATGGAAGGAACTGAAGGAGCCAGCGGAGAAGCCACATGGGCTTACCTTGATAGAACCAGACCCCTGGAGGCAGAAGAGCCACAGAGAGACCCCTGTGTGCCTGTGCTGAGATATTTCTACCGCCACTGGATATGGCAGATGGACCCTGAGCCCTGGAAACGACGAGCCATGGGGAGACCCCTGCCAGCACAGCACCGAGATGCTTCTACTGCTGCTGGCTACTCAAGACTGCACACACTGGCCTGTGACTGTCCTGGTGGTACTGCACGTGCCTCGTGAGTTGAGCGGGTCTATCACCTTAGTGCCATGTGTCTTGTCAGTAGACTGTGTGAGCGTAGTCAGTAGAAAGTGTCCAAGGGACTGAGGAGAGAGACAGAGAGACAGGGAGAGAGAGAGAGAGACGGAGAGAGAGAGAGAGAGAGAGAGACAGGCTCCAAATAAGAAAATACAGGGGTTCCCAGAATTCTCAGGGGAAGGCCATGCCCACATAAAGATCTCACTGGTTATATCTTGATTGATAGGTCAAACCCCACCCCTTTGCTCATAATCCTCTCAAACAATTATGTAACTACCACAGTGAATTTTTCTGGTTACATATACCCAATCTGATGATACCTTAAAGGCAATACCCATTTATCCACAGGTTAATAAGTTTACTTTACATTGTCTTCTAAATATACACTGATTGCTTTTATATTACGCAGCTTTATACAAATAAAATGTAAAGCTACTATTGCTTAATGTCTATTTTAAAAATTCCCCTGGTGAATAAATTATAAACTATTAGCAGATTCCAACAAGAGAAAACACATAAAAGGGGCCATTGGAAAAAAAAGTACTTTGAAAATTGGCAAACTAAGAGATGAAATACGTCAAGTAAGACCAACATAGTTAAACAGCCTAGACTGTTGCCTTGGAAACTAGGCATCTTTTAGCTTCTAGACACCTATAGTGTATTGAATAACCAAGCAGGATGAGTCCTAATACATATTCTTATTCCAAAGCACTCAAGGAGGATGCCTGCTGCTCTGTTGCTGCTGTCAGGTGCCATGGTCACTTCTGAGTCCGTTACCTTAGAACAGAATGAAGCACCTCCTTGGCGCTGTGCCATCTTCACAACCCTGGCTATATTAAAGCCTGCTGATGCTGTCACAGTGCCAGTCCATCTCAGGGAGGCTTGAGGCTTGTCCCCTTGATCTCTGGCCCTCTACTTTACCAACCATAATGTTCTTCTCCACAGACTGGTCTCTCCTGTAATATGTCCAAAGTACAAGAGACAAAGTCTTCTTATACTGACTTGTAAGGAAGATGTAATGATGGCTGTACTTCTTCCAAAAAAGATTTGTTGTTCTGGCAGTCCACAGACTATTTAATATTCTTCACCAAAACCCAAATTCCAAACCATCAGCTCTTCTTCAGTCTTCTTTATTCAATGTCCTACTTTCTCCTGTTTGTGAAGATTGGGTCAGGCACATTTTTGCTTTTTAACATATTAAAGAGGTCTTTGTGTCACAAATTTGGCTTAAAATGTAATTCTAATACTCATTTTTTATGAAATCAAACAGCGAATTAAAGGACCAATAGCAGTGCCTGGTTAATCTTTGTGTACTGCACCTATAACTGACTAAAGTTGGGCTAAAAAAACTTTCTCCTGATTTCCCATTAAGATAGATGTGGCAGTCATGTGCTTATGTAGGGCTGGAGTCTGGCCTGCTAATCAGGAGAAAGCCATTGAGTAGCTGATGAGGCCTCTGTGCAGGCATGGCTTTCACCTGAGACTCCAGGGAAATCTCGCGATATTTCCCTCGTGAAGATGAGAAGCTATCTCCCCCAGTTGTTGGGAGTTAGTTTGAGAGATGATTAACCACAGGCAACACAGAATGGCGGCGGCTGGGAGCCTGGAGTAGCTGGTGGAGGGACCACACGGCTTAGCCATGATGAAGACAGACCTCTGAAGCTGGAGTGGCATGCTGTTGATGGACCCTGGAAGCGAGGAGCCATGGGGAGACCCCTGCCAGCGCCAGAATTCTGCACCCACTGACCTGTGACTTCCTGAGTCGGAAGCAGACTTTATAGACTGATTTCAGGCATATGGGTTATTATTGGACTTATGACTTTGCACTGGACTGGATTGAGATGCCTTCTTAGGGTCACATTTCTTTTGTATATAAACCCTTTTCTTATACCTATATATGTGTCTCTGAAATTTGTTCCTCTAGTCTACCCGGACTAACTCAATAGATTTCACTTAAGCAGTCTTGTAACAGTCCACAGTCCAAAGCAATTCTTTTGCTAACATCCATATTTTAAAAGTGGTTTAAGATACTGTCTTTGAAGTCAAAGGCCCCTTGAATCTCTTTAAAATTCTAGCCACAACTTCTATGGACTTGGATATATATGTAAAAGAATGATAAAAATCGTAGCAAAAGTTGAGCCCCGGTGGCATAGTGGTTGTGTGTGGGACTGCAGCTCACTGGGCTGGCGGGTCAAATCCAGAAGCAGTTCTCCAGGAGCAAGGCTGAGCCTCCAACTCCCACCAGAGGGCAGTGATGCCAAAAAAATTGTAGCAAAATTAAAAGTTTTTAGAGGGTCTCCAATAGCAAAAGGGAGTAAAGAGTGGCTAGTGACAACTGCACATGAACGGCTGCCAGGTCCTTTGCTGGCCACTGTTGCTGCCAGGCCCTGCTGCGAATGTGGACTCGAAGGCCCTGCCGAGAAGCGCGTACGTTGCGCCACAGGCCTTGCAGCTCGCAGTGAGAGAATGTGGCAGTCGGCAGGCAGGCTCCACAGTCTCCTTTCCACTACTACCCAGGACATGGTCAACTTCAAGTCGTCCTCTGTGTTTGGAAAGTACAAAAATGGCTTTTCTTGGCCCTCTGTGAAAAACAGTGTTCATCAACTAGCATTCCTGAGTCAGAGGTAATATATTTAGTCTCCAAAAGATGGATTTTAAGAATATTATAATGTTCATAAATAATTGACACATTTGAAACATTCTTTTTTTTTTTTTTAGGCATCACTGCCCTCAGGTGGTGGGAGTAGGAGGCCCAGCCTTTGCTCCTGGGAGTTGGAATTGAACCTCCATCCAAGTGGGCTGCAGTCCCACGCACCACCACTACGCCACTGGGGCTCAGCCCTTGAAACATTCTGAGCTATTTGTTTAAGGGTTTCCCCAAAGGATCTTTCTTGGTAAAACTTGCACTCTGATTTATTAAAGTAATAACAATGTCTTTCTTTAAGACCACTGTGGATAAGAGGATGAATAAGTTCCACACTGCCATTAATTGAATGCATGCATGACCTTTTCCTCTAAAGTAGTCATCGAGCAGGACGGAGGTGTATAAAGAAAAGTGACCCTTTTTTTGAATAGCAATTTTGAATAGCACTTTTGTTTCTTGATGACACAAGATAAAGACAACTGAAAAGATTAAACTATTTACCACATAAAAATATACCTCTCTTAAAAAAAAATTAGTTCTCAGCATGTCACTATGCTCTTCTGGAGAAAATATTAAGAGATATACCTTAACCAATTCAATTACTTGAATAAATATAATTTATTTGGTGAAGCAACAAATGAAAGCAATTTAAATATCAGGAATCAAGTACTGGCAGTCACTGGATTATGAATGAGTTCTATTTCTAAACCAATATTTATATAGACGATGTAAATCAGAAAGGCATGGTTCTTATGTAACATCAATTAGTCAAATGTGTGTCTTAGTATACATATATAATGTACTTTTCTGTGCATAAGAGAATCACTTCTAGATATACCAAGACGGTTTTAGTATGATAATATAGTGACAATCCACAACTGGAAGTAATATCCATTGAGAACTACTGTTATGTACCTAAAAATAACAGGATAGGCTTTAAAGGGGTTGGCTCAAAGCTACCGGTTATACATAACTTGTGTTTATAACTTAGGGACGATCTGTATGGCAAGTATGTAGCAAAAATCAATATAACCATTCTGTTACACATATAGAGGTAGAGAAAAATAAAATAAACAATCATATTTTATATGATAGAAGCAATACTAACTAAATTAAATCTGAGCTTTAAATTAAGATAAAATATGCTTATTAAAAATTAGATTTCAACATCAAAGGGAATAATGACAGGAAGTATATGGAAGAGGGAAAAGGGAAGGAAAATATGATTCAATAAGTAAATCCATTCTTTTTGAACCAGCTCAAAAACAAAACATTAGCAGTCTAGGATTCTGCTTTGAGAAGTATAGGAAAATATATCATTTTACATGCATATGTATTTTATATGTGTAATAAAACCTTTAATTAAAATTTTAAATAGACACAAGTCTAATAAAATGCAGATAAAAACATTCTGTAACAAAGCTGAGAAAAGTATGCAATTGTGTGTGTTTAAACCACTCTTCTTGGGCAGAAAAAAAGGATACAGTGCTAAAATACAGAATACAGTGCTAAATAACAGATAATAAAGAGATAAATGAAAATAAGCAATTCATAAATAAAATGGCATGATCAAATGACTGGAAGAAAATATCAATTTACCTACAATTCACACTAAGGTTAAACAGCAGATGATTAAGTTGCACAATATATTGCTAACCCTTAAAACTATCACACGGTGAAAGTATAATTAATATGATTTGAGAGACTGTGTTTGAAGAAAAATTACGAACAAATTCCCTAATGTTTCATAAGGATCCCTGTGGCAAAGTGGTCTGTGCTGGGCTGCTAATCCCAAGCCAGCGGTCCAAAATTACCAGCTGCTCTGTGAGAAAAAGAGGTGGCTTTCTACTCCTGGAGAGATTTACAGTCACAGAAATCCACAGGCCTGGTTCTACTATTGACTTACAGGACTGCTAGGAGTCAGTATTGGCTCAATGGAATTGAGCTTTTTTAAAATGTTTCAGAACAGAGAATCCACAATTATAATAAATAAAAGAAACATGGTGGCATTCTTTTCTTTTAAAGAGCATAATGTCTTAGATCTAATCTCTCTTCTCCCCTTACATCTTTGGAGGGAACCTCTGAAAATTTATCTAATGAAAAAGAGGCATTTATCTAACATTGATAAATTCTTCAGTTTATTTTCTTCTGTTCCTTCAAACAAATTAACTGCAATTGCTCCTACATTGGTAGACATTAAGCTATTTGTATCAAATTTCCCACCAGAAACAACTCTAAAGACTAGCTAAGATCTCAAAAAAATTTTTAGGCCATAAACGAATAAGGATTTGTTGCTGTCTGATGCCCTGGGGTCTACTTTGACTCAGTTGACTTCATTTGACAGAGAACTGTCTTTCTTCTGTTTTTCTCCTTGGTTGTAATCTTTCCAAGAGTAGATTATCAGTTCTTTCTCCCAAGGAGCCATTTTTAAAACCAAAAAACTGGGAACCCATGGGTCATGGGCCAATAAAAGGAATATGAGAGTTACAAAATAGGGGCAGGGGTGGTGTGCCTGCCCATATAGATAGCATTGGGGCTGGCCCCTCAAACCTGTAATGGTTCCCGGCTTCATGCTAGTGAACACTGAAGCACACATGTCTGGCCGTGGTTTGTTTCTTGCCTCTTCTGGGTATAAGCCCAGTAGGGAGACTGCAGACCCGTATGGTAGCTCAATTTCCAAATGTTTTCGATATCGCCAAATCAATTTCCATAGTGGTTGTACATACCTACAAGTCCACCAACAGTGGATGAGAGTTCCTAGCTCTCTAAAGCCCCTCTAAAACTTGCTGTTTAAAAAAAATTTTTTTAAACTGGGCTATCTTTCAGAGTGTTAGCTGGTATCACATTGTTGTTTTAATTTGCATTTCTCTTATGGCTAATGATCGGGAACACTTTCATATATGTTTATTCAGATTTCTACCCTTGTGAAACTTCTGTTTAGGTCTTTAGCTCAGCTCCTCAGTGGGCAATTAGTTTTTTCTGTTTGGAAGCTAGCAGAGTATACTAGATCTTAGCAATAAGATCTTTGTCTGATGAATGGCTGCTAAGGATGTTTCCCAGTCTGTGCGCTCTCTTATTGCGCGCTTGGTCAATTCTTTAGATGTACACAGGTGTTTTATTTCCAGTAAGTCCCACTTGTACAGAGCCCGATTTGTGGCTCCGTACTTGTATCTGTCCCTCTTTCTGATAGCTTATGTATTCCCTGCACCAAAGTTCTCGGGTTTGCCCCAATTCTCTCATAAATGCCCCTAATAGTTTGGCAGTTTACCTTGAGGCCTGTGATCCACTTTGAGTTTATTCTTGTGCTTGGAGTGAGATAAGGGTCTTGCTTCAGTTTTCTGCAAGCAGACATCCATTTTTTCCAGCACCACTTATTGAAAAGGGCATCTGCTTACCATTTGATATTTGTTGGTGTGTTGTTGACTTTATTTCTGGGTTTTTCTGTTCTTTTCCATTGGTCTAAGTATCTGTCATTATACCATGTGGTTTTGATCACTGTGGCTGTATAATATTTGCTAAAGTCAGGTAAAGCAAGCCCCCCCCACCCCCATTTCTTTCTTCTTGAGGAATTCTTTGCTAATTAAAGGCTTCTCCTCTGTCCATGTGGAGGTGGTAATTTTATCATGTTTCTTAAAGCCTTCTTGGCTGTCCTCTAGGTAACTGGTGGTTCTCTGCCTCCTCCAGTCAACTGGTGAAACCCATGAGTCTGTTATCTTGTCCCTAAGCTCTTGAATTCCCCTTTAGTATAAGATCTTTATCTCCTCTAATATTTCATCCTTTTCTCTGTATTGTTTCCCTCATATCCTGTGTGACCAAGCAGCATTCTGAAAACTTCTTTCTGTGGCAGATCAATGTCTGTTTCCTCTATACACAGTTAGGTTCAGGACATCGTCTGTCTTTACTCTTTGTTTCCACTGTTGTTGTTTTATTCCCCCCCCCCTTTTTTTTTTTTTTTTTTTTTGGTTAAGGTCATGGGGGCTGATTCCTGTTTGTATTACATTGTTTTAGTGGAGCCAGATGCCATTTTCTAGGGAGTTGAAGAGCACTGGTTCTCTCTGGGAGACTCATAGGAATGTTTCTTCAAACTGCCTGCAGCTAATTTCACTATGCATTGGTCTACCACTGTATCCTTCTGTGGCTTCTCTCTTTTCCTAGTCAACCTGTATTCTGTTATTTGGAAGGCAAGTTGGATGGTTGGCTTGCTGTGAACCTACAAGGATGGTGCTGTACTGGGTAATCTCATAAGAAGTTGTGATGGTATGGCCTAGGCAGTTTGGGGGGGCCACAGAGGGCATGCGGGGGTATCCACTGCAATGGGAGTGTCACAGGCTAGTGGATTGCTGACTTTGGTGTAGAAAACTTTGAATGTTGGGCAGAATTGCCCTGGACAGGTAAGTTGCTGTGGAGGTAGAGGTTCCTGCTGCAGTGGGGAATGTTGGTGAGTGTTGGCCAAGCTGTCTTAGGCTGTCATGGGACTATAGAAGACAGGTAGGAGCTCCCCCCACTATGCAGGCAGTATATCCCCCAAGAAGTTGGGCATTATAGCTCTTGGTGGAGGCTGGGAGGCTCGAGGCACAAGAGTCTCAAGTTATGCTGCAGAGGGTAGAGCTCTCCCCTGGGAGCTGGATGGAGGGCAGGTGTAAATGCCCTAGGGTAGTGGTCTGCAGGTCAGCAGTGGCATGTGAGAGAACAGGGAAGGAAAAAAGAAAACTAAGGCTGCTAAGACTATGGGGATACAGAGAGAAGAGAAGGAACAGCAACAATATGGCTGAGCCCTGAGCCCTCTCTCATGAACCTTTGATGATTTATAATTTTTTTTTCATGTCTTACACTGACGGCTGCCTCCCTTCACCCATTTTTCTGCTATCTGTCCCCATGGGAGAGGGTTATACATAGATCATTGTGATCCCCTCCCCCTCTCTCCCCTATCTTCCCCTCACTCTCCTGGTAGTACTACTCTCTTTATTGGTACTGAGGGGGGTTATCTGTCCTAGATTCCCTGTGTTTTGAGCTCTTATCTGTACAGTGTACATGCTTTGGTGTAGCTGAACCTGTAAGATATAATTGGGTTCATGATAGTGGGGTGGAAGCATTAAAGAACTAGTGGAAAATTGTGTGTTTCATTGGTGCCATATTGACTGGCTCATCAATGCAAAAATTTGTAACAAAATATTGCCCAGTAGAATACTGGATAATGAATAATGAAACACATTAGTCATCATGATCATGTAGGATTCATTCCAGGGATGCAGGGATCGTTTAACATACAAAAATCCATTAATCTTATTCACTTCATTGAAGAAAAAGGATAAGAATCACATGATAATATTGATAGACACAGAAAAGGCATCTGACAACATCTAACACCCATTCCTAATTAAGACACTCAAGAAGATACGAATGTAAGAAAAATTCCTCAAGTTAATACAGCTATCTATAAAAAGTCAACAGCGAACTTCATAGTCAATGGAGAGAAGACAAAAACAATCCCAATGAAAAAGGGGACCAGACAAGGATGCCCCTTGTCCCCACTTCTATTCAACATCGAACTGGAGGGCCTAGATACCAACATAATACAACAGAAGGACATTAAAGATATCCAACTAGGAGAGGAAGTGAAACCATCGCTATTTTCAGATGACATGTTTCTGTACATTGAAAATCTCCATAGATAGGAGAACTGACAGCCGACAGAGGAATATGAAAGTGTGGCCGCATACAAGATTAGCAAACAAAAGTCTATTGGTTTGCTATATACATCAGACAAAACCATGGAAGAGGAAATCAAGAAGGCAGTACCCTTCGCAATAGTCAAAAACATACTGAAATATCTAGGAATATGTTTAACAACAACAACAAAAAAAGAAATACAAGGAAACTACAGGATCCTACTACATGAAACCAAAAAAATATGCCATGCTTGTGGATCAGAAGACTCAAAAAGTAAAAATGTCAATCGTACCCAAGGCACTACACATAAATTTAATGCTAGTTTGATTCAAAAAACAACAGCCTTCTTCAAAAAATTGGAAAAACTGACCATCAATTTCATATGAAGAGGGAAGAAAACCAGAATTAGCAGAGAACTTCTCAGGAAGAAAGACAAAGTCAGAAGGCTCATCTTATCTGATTTTAAAACCTACTACACAACCATAATGGTCAAAACAACAGGGTATTGGAACAACGACAGACACTCAGATCAATGGAAAAGAATGGAAAACCCAGAAATAAAACTATTAGCATACAGACAACTGATCTTTGACAAGGGCCCCAAAAGCATCAAGTGGGAGGTGGATGCCCTCTCTTTACAAAGTGATGGCAGAAGCAATGGATATTCACCTGTAGGACAATGAAACAAGATGTGTGTCTCACTCCATGCACAAGAACAAACTCAGGGTAGATTATAGACCAAGAAGTAAAACCCCAACTATCAGGGCCATAAATGAAAGAATTGGGACTAACCTAAGAACCTTGGCTCAGGAAATACATACGTTAACTGCAAAAGAGAAGCTTATACACACAAAATGGACCTGAAATAGTCACGTGAGAATATATTAAGGATAAAACACCTCTGTGCATTGAAAGACTTCACCAAGAGAGTAACGAGAACTCACAGACTGGGAAAGGATTTTTAGTAATGACACAGTAGACTTCAGGATAGGAGGGGCAGTTCCTGCCCCTTCATTGGGATCACAGTGTTTTGGAATAGATAGTAGTGACAGCTACACAACATAGTTAATATATTAAATGGCAAGCAATTGTAGTGTTCGCTTTAAAATGGTTAATTTTATATGTGAATTTTACCTGAAAAAAGTTTCAGCAGCATTGAATAGCTAAAGCAATTTAGAGAAAAACAAAGTAAAGAGACTCTCAGTTCCTGATTTTAAAGTATACCAGGGAGTACCCCAAAACACCTGGAATCTCCCCGTCCGGAACTATGTATTAAAATTTTTTTTTTTTTTTAATAAAACAACCTTATCACCATCAAAGTACTCTCCATTACACTTAATACACCTGTCAAATCTGCAATTCCATTCTTGGAAACATTTTCCAAATATATGTGTTCTTTTTTTGGGGGGGGCAGCACTACCCTCTGGTGGGAGTAGGAGGGCCAGCCTTGCTCCTGCAGAGCTGCTGCTGGATTTGAACCTCCATCCCGGTGGGCCGCAGTCCCAGGCACAACCAGTACGCCACCGGGGCTTAGCCTCAAACATATGTGTTTTGATGGCTGACAGCAACTCCCTAATTTTTTTCCTTCACCTTTCTATGTCATCAAATTGCTGTCTTTTCATATCCCTCTGCATTCTTGAAAACAAAGAGAAGGTGCAGAGAGTGAGGTCAAGTGAGTGGGGTAAGAGAGGCATGCTGTTTTGGGGGGCATTTTTTTTTACCCAAAACCGGCACAAAGAGATGGCTGAGCGGGTAGATGCATTGCTATGGTGGAAAAACCAGTCCCAAATCAGGCCTTTTTTGTTGTACAGTGTTACACAATTTTTTCAGGACCTATAAATAGAAAGCTTGATTAACAGTCTGACCCAGTATAATGAACTTCTAATACACTGTAAGTCAACATTTTCATCCTTTCAGGAAGTTGATGGACGTCCAGAATGTGGTTTGTCATCAATTGACATTTCACCTTTTTTTTAAAGGAGAAAACCACTTGTACACTTGAGTTTTTCCCTTAAAGCTGTCCTTGTAAGCTGTGTTCAATATCACAATGGTTTCTGTGGCATTTTTCCAGAGCAGGAAACAAAATTTCACAGCAAATTGTTCTCTTACATCTGCCATCACACACACACACACACACACACACACACACACACACACACAAAAGATCAAGCAAAAAGCTTTTATGAAAAAATTCACTGTGACCAGAGAGAACCTTCCCTGGCGATGTCACTGCGTGCACTAACTCAGAGTGTATTCCTCAAAGCCTGTTGTGGCAGTTACATAATCTGTTGTCAATTTGAAACTTAAGAGTGAAGGGGTGAAATTTAGCCTGTCAATCAGATCACAGCTTAATGACCTCATTTAGGAGATAAGTAGCTTGCTGGAGGTAGGACACATGCTCACTCCCTGGGAGACATTCCAACTGACAAGACTCACGGAGCTACGCTAGTTCCTCGAGCTGGAAGAGCCACATAGAAACCACTGCCAGTTCTGAGATGCCTACACCACCACTGGATCCATAAGACTTTCCACCCATTGCCCTGTGATCTCCCTGCATTCTGCATCATTGCATGGATTGTGTGAGTCTGAAGAGGAATTTATAGACTGGTATCAGAAATATAGGTTAATATTGGACTTACAGACTTGATCTGAACTGGGATGGGATAGTTTCTCAATATTTAATTATTATTGTATATAAAGTTCTTTCTTATACATACATGAGTCTGCCTGGATTTGTTTCTTTAGTCTACCTGGACTAACACACTTGCCTAGAAGGAAAAATGTGTCCTATAAAACTTTGCCCAATGGAGTTTTTTTCCTTTTTTAGGTGGGGAGGGGTACCCCTGCATATAGTACAGCTACAGGGAGAAAGATGAGGTTTACAGAGCCTCATAAGAGACCATAAAGAGCTCACAGTCTTAGAAACCCATGGGGGCAGTTCCATGGGGGAGTCACTGTGAGTTGGAATGAAGTCAATAGTACTGGCTTTGGCAGTGAGTATTCAGCTACAGTGATCAAAATAACCTGGTATTGGGCTAACAATAGACCTGTGGACCAATGGCATAGAATTGAAAGTACAGTAATAAATACACATCTGTAGCCAGTGACTTAAACAAGAGTATACAGTTCATTTGATGAGAAAAAGAAGAGTATCTTCAATAAATGGTAGTAAGGAAATGGAACTTATACATACACGGTGGGTAAAAATCAAAACAGGGTTCATGCTTCACAAATTACACAAAAATAAATTCAAAATGGATTATAGACTTAAATGTGCAAACTAAAATTTTTAAAACTTTTAGATTAAGAAGCAGAAGCAATGCTATCTGGCTTAATTTGCAACAATGAATTATTTTGCAAACAATTAAAGATATAACAGATAGGATTTCTAAAAAAAATTAAAAACTTTTCATCAAATTACTTTATTATAAAAGTTTTTTTTTAATCAAGTTACTAATTGGTAATAGACCTTCAAAAACCATACATCCAACATGAATTTAGCCACAGCAAGCCAACCTACCACCACAAGGCCAGCCGTTTACAGTCCACAGCTGTGGAGCTGCAGCCTTCAACCCCCCTGAGGTACGTCTCAGAAGCCCCGGGCAGTTCTGCACTGCGCTACAGTGTTGCTCAGCGTTGCAATCAACTCGATGCAGGGAGTTATCTCAGTAAGGCCTCTCTGCCTCCTGCAGAATTACTTAGTTGTTTCCTCTCCTTTGCTCCCACAGTAACCCTTCCGCTCCTGCCCCTTTCTAGACTAAGCTTTTTTGAGACCCAGAACTAAGGTTCTCAGGACTTTGTACTGCAACAGTCTTATGGTAGGTGGTCAAATTTAAATCTGCTCAAGCTCCTCATGGCATACTGTCTGCCCTCTCAGAATTCTTGAGGATCAAGTGTGAGAGAGAGAATACTGCAGCACGAACTATAGACAATGTTATCATTCTGGCCTGTGTTCACTTAATTCTCTATTTTTTTTCCTTCTCTCCTTCCATAGCAGGCAGGGTATAGACAAAGAATATATTAGTCTCTAGTTCCATTCCTCAAAATAATTCTGCTTTCTAAAAGAAAGGAATCTAGATTCATATCAAATGTTTTCAAGCCCAGATGTTTACAGACGCAAGTAAAACAGGTGTATGAAACAAGGGATTGTCACACAAGGAAAAATGGTCATTACTCTGCCATCAGAAGAAATCTGAATAGTAGAAATATTGTATCCAGAGGTGTGTATATTTTAAGATGCCCCAAATCAAAATTCTAAAGTGTCCTCTAGTAAGAATAAACTGATGCCAGCTCCCACTGTCACTACATGAACAGTGCCAAGTGACACGCGCTCCTCAACACTATTGCTTATGAGCCACAAAAACCTCTGCTGAGCTGATAGGTGGAGTGCTATCTTATTTTCCCTCTTTTTATTACTGGTGAGCCTGAATATTACTGAACGTATTCACTGGCCTTTCACAATTCTTCTTTTGTGAAATGATGTGTACGTCCTCAAAATGGACTTCAGAGAAAACCTGTATGAGAACGGATTTTTTCTCTGACAGAAGCAACAGACAAGCCCATGACGTGTTAAGTAGGAGAGGGACGCGGGTTCCTGGTGGCTTCTCAGGCCCTGCTTTTCTGAGGCAGACGCCCAATTCTGTCCGGTCATGGGTCTTGATATTGATAAGAGCCCTCCTTTGTTTTTACAAGTGACGTCTGAAGTTTTTAACCCACTTGGTATAAGTGAGCGTCTTCATCAGCCAAAACCAAACCAAACTGTCTACAACAAAGAGTCAAGGCCACGAGGAGCACTGCCTCCATGAACAGCAAATTTGCCAAGAGGCTAAAATATCTACATTAGAAAAGGAAGCAAAATAATAAAACTTCACAAGATACAAATACGTATGTAACTTAAAGCCAAGAAAGTCCTAAGATTAAGGATCAGGAGAATTTAAAACAGGAAACCAAGAGACAGTCTTAGAGTTGCTAAGGTTTTCCTGACTCTGCCCCTGAGCAACAACACCGCTCCCTCACCTCTCATCACTGCCTATGCACGCTGCTGCCATTCTAGCATTTCCTCAGCTATCGCTGCCACCCACTCCTTCGGCTGGACCATGCTGCTACTGACTTCACTGGTCCTTCACCTCAATCTCCCCTCAGCCCCACTGGACTAAGCATGCCCTCTTCATTCCGATTCTTCATTCCAACCTAATTCCTTCACAAACTGTGCTCTTCTTTACAGACTGTTCTCCTGGATACCAACTCCAGTCCTCTTTCTATCTCAAGCTCCTAATTTTTTATGTATGCAGAGTCTCTCTGTTCCCCAGCCTTCTGAAATACCCACATCAAAGCCACAGGATATAAGTCACTCAAGAGGACAAGCAGGAAAGGAAAATTCTATCTACACAGGACCTCATTAGCTGAAGAAAAATGTCATTTATTGGCAATCGCTTCATTTTAAGACTTTAAAAGTCATGAAAAGTAATTCAAATATATTAACTGCATCACTGATTGAACTGACATTCACTTCCCACAAAAGACTTTATTTGCTCTTGAGTCTTGTCAGAAAAAAATATTAAAAGATGCTAAATGGGGCAGAGAAAAGTTAATTGGAGGCTTTACAATACTTAATCTTCCAGACTACCTGCCACACAAAGATAACCACAGTCTCTTCATATTAAAAAAAAGGGAAGATGATAAACTGCAAATAAATGTTAGAACCACAACTCTGGTTGGTTGGTTGAATAGTACTTAACATATTCTTCTAATACTGTGACATTTCTGAATAATACTCATCTTGTCCATGTAAAATTTATGCTTGAAAATCGAACAAAAACAGAATAATCTATATTGAGAAGACAAAAATCACTGAGGACACATTCATCTCTTATAAGTGATTAATATAAAATATTCAATAGTGAATCCATGAATTCACAAATATGATAATGTTCTATTTTCCTACCTGGAATGTAGTTACATGAAGGTGTTCTGTTTATGAAAATTCATCAATGCTGGAAATCTATGATTTGTGGATTTTTCCTAATTGTAGGTAGTATTCTCAGTTGACATTTTTATTTTAAAAAAACTTGGCAATGTTCAGAGAGAAAACACATTTTTCTAAAAGTCTAGCCAAACCTCTTAGTTGGTTCAAAGAAGTTAAGTCACATTTATTAAATAATAGCTATCCATGAGTTTTCTATTTGGATCTACGAACATATTTATTAACATGCAATATGCCTAGAACTCAAAGTTAGAGCATAAAATCATTTGGCTGTACAAATATACAGTACACACACACACACACACACACACAGCAAGCTTGATTAGTTGAAAAGGGCGATGTTAAGTAATTTAACAAGGATGTAATATTGAATAGGCCTATGATTTTTTTAAAAAAACGTAAGGAGCTCACAGGAGCAAAGGCTGGGCCTCCTACTCCCACCACCAGAGGGCAGCGATGCCTAAAAAAAATAAAAATAAAAAATAAAAAAAATGTAAGGAGAAGAAACAGCAACAAAAGGCTGAGTGTAGTAAGGATCGGCATGAATTCAATTCCCACCTGGGAATGGCTCTAGTCCTCACCTTCTCATTCCTTCATTCCCTACCAACCCCTCCAGGTGACCAGGAGCAAGCATGGGGTCAACCCTACTCCTTACAGTTCCAACCAGACAGGCCTTTCTTTAGTCTTAGCCATCCAACCTAGGTCAGAGCACAAACATAAAAGGAGACCTCCTTCACGCTGTACAGTAAGTAGATGGTGATACCCACTGGCTCAAAAACCCTATGGTTTGTGAATTCCCTGAATAGCTTATCAACTTCACGGATAGCATCTATACTGACAAGTACCAGTTTGTTACAGCCATAAGGACACATAAAAAGACCCATAAGGCAACATCCAGGAGCAGTGATCCATGGGGAAGCTTCCTTTGCCCCCTGGGATTATCCTACCATCCCAAGAGCAGATGCTCTCATCAAACTCGGAAGGATTTCCATGTTCAAAGCTGTTTAAACGCTTCAGTGCATAGTCAACTTGAGGGCTTCAGTGCTGAGTCATGATTAATGAAATTACTGATGTGTATGCTTGAGTCATGCCCTCCTTGCTTCTGAGATTAGCTGACCAGATGGGGGTCAATGCAATCTCCACTTATCTGCAATAACTTTCAAGTTTTCCCTAGCAGTTTTAGGTCAAAAAGACATCTTGATTACTTGGGAAATTCCAAGGACCATCTGTCAGAAATCAAATCGAGGAACAAGTCAGTTGTTTCATACCAATAAAAAACATCAATTTTACTTTCCTGAGTAAAGGTTAGAGCCTGAGTTTACTGCCACTATCATGGCTTTGAGGTACCTTGGTAGTACAGTGGTTACATATAGGGCTGCTAACCCCAAGGTGGGCAGTTCAAAACCAACAGTTGTTCGGCAGGAAGAACACAAGGTTTTCTAGTCTCGTAAACAGTCTAAGAAACCCCCAGGGTCACTACTTGTCAGAAGTGATTCAATAGTAATGAGTCCTTTGAGCTAACATGGCGAGGTGATCCAAACATTGGTAGAGGAGTGGGAAACTTAAGCTATTCAGGGTTGAGTTGGGCTGAGACTTAATCAGTGGCAATGGGAATTAAGTTTTTTTTTTTTAATTTTTTTTAGGCATCACTGCCCTGGTGGTGGGAGTAGGAGGCCCAGCCTTTGCTCCTGTGAGCAGGAATTGAACCTCCATCCCAGTGGGCCGCAGTCCCGCGCACAAACACTACGCCACCGGGGCTCAGCCCCTGGAATTAAGTTTTACTTATCATGAAAAACCCTATAAAAATTCTTCTAACTACCATATAAATCAGAAAGAAGCCGTATTTTATTACGAAGAATTAAGAAAGTAAGTTAAACTTGAAATGAAATCACTTAAAGCTTGAATTAAAGTGGATGAGAGAGCAGAAAAAACTTTCTAAATAGAATTTTTATAAAGAGCAGTAAATATTCTTTTTTACACCACCATACTCTAAAAATCTCCTTTGCTCAGGCCTATAGAATAGGAAGGGGAAAAGGTGCTGTTGTTATGCTGGCAAACATCCCCAAAATCCAATCTGACAGATAAGCTTTACAAAAAAAACAACAGAGCACTTAAGATTGAAACAGTGTAAAGATAAAACCTCAAAAGAACCTCCTGAAAGCAGCAGCTTGCGGGGAGGGGAAGAGCTGATTATCAAGAGCTCAATAGAAAGTAAATTTCTAGAAAGGATTAAGGACAACATACTACAGACATGTCTGATTCCACTGATATACGGACTGTGATGAGTTGTGCAGCCCCCAATAAATTGATTTAAAAATAAATAGATATTTAAATTAAAAAAGCTGTTTGGAGAAAAACAGAAAATTGACTGATAATAACTTGACAGATCACTATTATTTCTGCTAGGTAAATAGATAATCTATAACATTGGTTCTCAATCTTCCTAATGCTGTGACCCTTGTTGTGGTGACCCCCAACCATAAAATTATTTTCGTTCCTACTTCATAACTGTATATGTGCTACTGTTATGAATCGTAACGTAAATATCTGATAGGCAGGATGTATTTTTATTTTACAAATTAAACAAAGCATAGTGATTAATCACAAAATACGCAATTACATCTTGTGAAATAGATTTATGTGTTTTACAATGGCATTAGGTGACCCATGTGACAGAGTTGTTCAATCCCCACAGGGGTCACGCCCCACAGGTTGAGAACCATTGATCTACAAAGACGCTGAGAGTCCTCCTAAGTGAAGAAGCTACAAGTCACCTTGATAAAATCAAAGTGATCTACACCTTCACAGTCTCAGATTTTAAGTCACAGAGCAAACGATGGAGAATGTGTATAAATATATAAAGTAGAATTCTACCTTTAAACAAAAATAACATGTTCTTAATCATGTGAGCATGTTAAAAAAAAGCTACCCATGAATCTTAAAGCTAGGTACTGTCCTATATATATACATTTCAATTATATTCTTGAAACATTTCAAAATAAAGTTATTTTCTTCTATCTTATCACTCAATTCTATTATACTAAAAACTAACTTTGTACTCCAGATTTCACACCCACATTTTAAAAACAACTAGTATGATGATTAAGGGCACAGATTATAAGCATGATAATGGATAAATAATATCCTGTGTAAGTCCCATTTCCCTCACCAAAAAATAAACAGCAATGGTATCCCTGAAAGACCACTATGAGAAATACGCAAAATCATTCATGTACAGGGCTAGCCATAGTCATGAAGTTCTCGGTGGCACAGTGAGAAAGTGCTCAGGTGTTAACTAAAAAGAGGTCCCTGGTTTGAACCCACCAGCACCTCCGTAGGAAAAAGATATGGTGGTCTGCTTCCGAATGGTTACAGCCTTGGAAACCCTGCAGGGCGGGTCTTTTCTCTTTATAGCAGCACAATGAGTCACAATTGACTCTTAGTACAACAGGCTTGGTTTTAATTTCCTATGGCTTAATGATAAAGAAAATTAAAATTGTTATAATTTTGAAAACCTTTTAGAAAATTCCTTGCATCCTTCCAAATGATTACAATATAAAATGGTATAAGGCAACTTGTATCAGAGCCAGAAGGATCAAAAATACAATTCAAGTACAGCCTTTTAATTCGTTTTGATATGCCTGATATTTTATGATGTAATTCTTTGTCACAAAACCTTCTTGCCTGCAGTTAGGTAGCTAGTACAGGGCCTGGGGAGTCCATTGGGCATGCTCAGAGGTTTGAAAAGGATGGTACACCTAAGTGGACGTCCCACCTGGATTGGCCCACCTGGGCCATGTGAATTCAATTCAGCCAATGGGATCAACCAGTACCGTCAACCAGGCTTCCCAGCACAGGAATGGGAAAAACAGGATCTGGAATCCACTGCATGACTTTTTTTGCCTCTCTAGCAGCTTTTCAGCAGACTGTGCGTGGGTGAAGGGCCCCGAGGGTGCCTGAGTAAACCTGAAACTTCCATCTTTCATAAAACTCACTTGGATCACGATCCAGGCTTCAAAATGAATTCTTTCTGCCGCAAAGCCAAGGTCCGAGGTTATTTCTCCCCATGAGAGAGGTCTGTTAGATTCTAACAATTACTCCACAAAGTGGGACTAGAGAGATTGTGAGAGAAGGCTTCTACTTTGTTACATGAAATCCTTCTGTACACTAAGCAATTAATTCTCTTTGAAATAAGGACCATGGATTACTTTCTATAGATATAAATCACTATTTTTATTGAAGGGAATTGGCTGTATTAGTCCGACTACCACATAGGCTTGAACGGCACTCTTTGGTTGGGCTGCCAACCACAGAGTTGTTGGTTCAAACCCATCAACCACTCCTGAGAATAAATATGCCCTCAGACCCAAACAGGAAGACCTGTGGATTCAGGCACACTCACCCAATCAAGGGGCTGCCCCCAGTGCACAAACCTTCCCACATGGATGCTACTGCAGAAACGGAACTCCAGTTTCCATACCCAAGCCACACACATATTTTGTCTGCATTGTCTCTTTTATTTCACCATCTCATCATTACACATCCACCTTTTTAAAATCTTGTCTTTTTATCTTTTCCCTTCTCTTTTATTCTTTAATATTACTTATAAGTATATATGTATACATTAAATTCCTGTTTTCTGTTCTAAAAATTTCAGTACCTTTTTGACATGCCACCCATTATCGTTTTCTGATCTTTTTTTCCTCGTGAAATACATTCCAAGTAAGACTATTAATTCAGATCATCTGTCTTAAAATGTTTCCAAATTTATTTTTAAAAAATTGTTGCCCTATCCAGTTTTTATTAGGATTATTACTTTTATCTTATTCTCTCTCTTCTTCCTCCTCCACTCTTTCATCCCTATATTATTACACCATTGTAGGTTTTCCAACTCCTGTAAGCTTCCCCCACATCATTCAGAGAGCCAAATATTGCTACATAACCCACTTACTTACACACCACTGACAACTGTACTACAATGCCATGAAGATAGCAATAAGCCACAGTAAACCCAAAAAGTTAAAGAAAAACAAACACAAACAATATACAGCCACTCAGACACAATGGAATACTCTGAAAAAATGGACTAGGTATAGAATTCTGAAGATTGTCCTTTATGTCGCTTCAAGAGTTATGGGGGACACTAATGAAAATGAAAATGATGGTCCCAACTATATGGAACAACCCTTCAGAAGAATGCACTTCAGAGGACAGCTCTGGGGTTACATGTTGGGGAGAGAGGCCCATCAGATTAGAGCCCACAGGAGAAACACGAAGGTATGGAGAGGGAGGAGAGGTCATACTGGCCCACAATGCTCAGAGCAGGAACATACAGAGAGGACCCACCACAGGACACAGCATCCCTCAAAGAACCATTGTGCTGCAGAAACACAGAGGTGTCTCAAGGAAGAGATGAGTCAGTCAGGGTGCAATATAGCACTGATGAAACACACAACTTTCCTCTAGTTCTTTGGTGCTTTCTTCCCCCCACTATCATGACCTCAATTCTACCTTACAGATAAGATTAGACCAGAGCGTGCACACTGCTAGAACCTACAAGAGAGTGAATCCAGGATCTATAACTCCTCAGGGCCAACAATGACAGCAGAGATACCAGGATGATTAGTGGAGGTTGGCGGGAGAAAAGGGGGCTCGATCACAAGGAGCCATCTAGAACTCCCTCCCAGGAGAACGAATAATGGAAAAGTGGGTGAGGGGTAAAAGAGGACAATATAGATTTGGAAATAATATTCTATAACTTATCAAGGGTTCATGAGGAAGGGAGAGAGGGAGAAGAAATGGGGAACTGATATTAAGGGCTAAAGTGGGAAGAAAATGTTTTGAGAATGATGAGGGCAACAGATGCACAAATGTGCTTGACATAATTGATGGATGCACGGATTGTGATAAGAGCTGTATGTGTCCCCAATAAAATATTTTTTAAAAGCAGTTAAAAAAAAGAGAGAAATATATATATGTACCCAATGAAAGACCCTCAAAATGCACCAATCAAAATTCTCAGAGTTGAAACCAGAAAAAATAAAATATGAATAGAAGGGAAATTCTTCAACATAATAAAGGCGATATACAAAAATCCAAACACCAATATCATGCTCAACAGGGAAAAAAATGGAAAAGCATTTCCCCCGAAAATGGAACTAGACAAGTATGTAGCACTCTTACTCAAATTGTGCCAGAAGTCTTAGTCAGAACCATTGGATGTGAAAATCCTACTAAGTCAATTGGGCTTTACTTCAAACTCATCTGTAACAAATTTAAGGAACTGATAAACACCCTTGGATGATGGGACTGGTGGTCATTGGACTTTGGTTTGAAGCTCTTGCCTTGAGGGTGCCCAATAAATGGTGGCCCAGGGCTACCATACATTTACTATTTCAATGCTCTCTTTGCTTTTTTATGACATTGATTAGTCTGGTGGGCATAATTCTGCCTCTGTGAATGACTGTTATTCAGTTTTCCCTCTCACTAGTCCCCATTGCTGTGTCCAGTCATTTAAGAGTTTAATTTGTATAAGCCAGCAATTCACATACAGTGAGTGGTCAAGAGTTTGCTGATGCATGCAGTTTCCTTTTCTCAACATATTTTAGGTTCTGTATCATTGGCTATATTGATGACACTATCAATAATCACCTTACGTCCTAGGGGAATGATTTATAATGTTCTCCAACCTAAAATGATAAGGATAATCTCTAAAGTGAACCAGAGACTGTTTTGATTGGACTTTTTCTTTGAAGGTGTCCTAATGAGACCAAGACAAATAAATTACTGAGAAAACTGGCCTGCAGTAAAATACCGGTCACAATGACACGCTTGAGCGCATTCTGTTTGGAATAGACCCATGGGGTGTCAGCACAGGAACCCTAGCGGTGGTGGTGCTAAGTGCCGTCCATGCCACACTGTGTACAACAGAGGGGAACACCGGCAGCACTGCGCCGTCCTCACCACTGCTCGTATGTGTGCACCCATCATTGCAGCGACATGTCAATCCATCTGGTTGAGGGGCTTCCTCTTTATGGCTGCCTCTCACTTTACCAAGCATGATGTACTTTTCCCAAGACAAGTCCTTCTAATAATGTATCCGAATTATGTGAGAGAATGGCTTGCTATCATCACATCTAAGGCTTCTGGCTGTACTTCTACCAAGACAAATCTGCTTGTTCTTATGGCAGTTCAGGCCACTTTCAATGTTCTTCGCCAGCACTGTAATCCAAGTGCATCGCCACTAGTCAAATGCATCCACCTTTCTTGTCTTACTTATTCAATGTTCAACTTTCACATGTATAGGACATGATGGAAAATGCCATGACTTCAGTCAGACACACCTTAGGAAGTCTAACAGCAACTCTTTGCACTTACCCTCATATTTTGACTTTTTAAAAGTTGAAGAGAAAATAATAAGTTTTAACAAATTTATGACTCCTTTTTCTCCTTCTCATTCCCACCCCCAGATTATTTAAATTACAGTAAAAGCAACCACATACTTATGCACAGATACGTGAAAAAAAAAAGTCCCTTTTATTCTCTTTCTGGCCACAGAATAACAAAAATTTTTCAATGACGGGTTTAATTTTTCAGAGCTATGAGTCAGAGTCAGCACTGAGTCTTTTTTTAAAAGAGACATGGCTCAGCAGTTAGCAGCAAAAGTCAAAGCTGAGCTTCTGCAGTCAGTCATAAACCTTGATGGCATCTTAAAAATACACAAAATGTATACATTTGTTTCAGTTTGTCATTTCTCCATCTGCTATGATTCAAAATGTTCAATAACAAGCCTGTGACTCAAAGGGGTAAGCAAGGAACAGAGCATGCATGGACCTTTGTGCAGAATTTCTGGGGAGTTCGCTGGGGCAGAAGGCAGCGAAGGTCGGCAGGATTCACAGGAGCTGCAAGATGATGCATACTGAGAGAAAAGGTTGACCAGTTGCCTGGGGATTAACAGCAGCTCGGTAAGCGGGTACTTACTCTTGTAGAATTAGAGCATTCCTTTTATCTTTTAAGAGAGATTTGTTTTCAAAAATTCATTTCTAAAGATGAAGAAATCGAAAGGTTCTATGCATGTCAGTGTTTTCATCTGCACAACAGTTAAAATGTCTTTTTCTCGTAGTTGTAAGGGAAATGAAATCAAACAATCTATGTGAAGGGAGGTTACACAGGAACCTAAGTGTCTGTCATAGACAGCTAGAGGAAAATGTTCAACAGTGGCTCAAATGAAGGGGAAAAAACGATACCCGCAACACTAGCAGCAGCAGGCATTTGATGTACTGCTTTGAACGGTGCTGCCCCAGAAACCACCGCAGGGAAGAAATTTCTCAGGGATATGGCCAATAAAAGATGCCAATACATCACAAAGTTCTTGAAAAATAAAACCTGCCATCTTTTCTCATTACAGCACACATAACCAACCGTTCTCCCAGGAAGGTTGTGGACCTCTGGGATTCCCCGAGATCATTTGGTGTCCTTAAGGGCAAAAACTATTTCCATAAACATATTTCACTGCCTTTCCCCCCCATTGTGTTGCTACCAGCACTGATCAGAGCAAAGGGGCTGGTGCCTTAGCATGAACCGAGGGAGTACTACCCAACGATGCCACTGCATCCTTTAACACCACACACTGGCAGTAAGAGCAAACGCAAAACAAACAAACCAAAAATGGCAAGTCAGTTTCACTGAAGAATGTCCTGGAAGAAAATGGTGAAGAAAAAAAAGGTGCTGTGTTTCATATCTGTTATCGAATCCATGTTGTATAAACTGTGACAGCACATTGGAAGTGTGCTGAAGGTAAAAAACTATCTGAGTCACTAAAACTCGTCTACTAACCACTCTCAGAAAGAAAATCTCAGTATCCAATAAGATGGTACCCTTAGAATACAAATAGTTCTGAAGGAAAAAGAAAAAGCAACTTCTATCTGAGTTTACTTTAACAAGGGCATTCATTGCCTTAGCTCCCCATCCTATACTGGTCCTGTAGAGGTAGCAAAAGACTCATGTTACGTCCCCTAATTAAACAAAGGTTAATTAAGGGACAAAATAAGAAATACACAGGCTTCAAAAAGTTTGTGAGAAATTGGAATGAAAAGATTTTTTTTCCATGAACTTTTGGAAGGCCCCCAGTACAAACTTTGCTGCCAAGTGACTCCAGGAGAAGGAAGAATGAAGAGAGGCTGGAGAAGGAAGGAGAAGGATGGCTGTGGCTGTAAAAGGCTAGGGAAGAGCATTCGTGTCGTGGGTGGGATGTGGGGTGCATGGAATCTATTGAGGAAGACAGAGTCTTTTAAGCAGATTAGCAGATTGAAATGGAAGAGGGGAGAGGTGCTAGGTGATTTTCTTGGAGGAATGTTTCAGATTAAACAGTAACAAAAAATGAGTGGTTTTTACTACAGATAGAACAAAATGAAGAACTACCAGGGCATGAAAGAAAAAAGAAACTAAGAAGTATTATGGGCAAGAAACTAGCAGGCTGTGTCTCTGATAGGAATATGAATGTATGAAGAAAAATGGAATGAGAAAATAAAATTGATTCTATATCTCCTGCTCCGGGTAGTGAGATGACCAAGTCAAGAAGACCATTAAAGATAAGAGAACTTATCTGAACCTCTTTCATCTCTCCCTTGGATTTCTGCAACTTCTCTGCTTCCAGCCCTCCCTCATTGTCTCTTCTCAAAGTACCAGTCAGAGTGATTCTTTATGAGGTAAAGCAGATATTACTCAAAAGGTGAATCATTTCACTTAGAATACAATCCAAAACTCTTGCATTGTGTACGGTTAGGAGCCACTGTTGATTTGCAATGACGTACAAATCCTCTCCTTTCTGTCACCACCAGGCATCTTCCTGTCCCCCCTGACAATCTACAATGCCGCCCTCAGTCTCTTCTTGACTTTCTATTCCTCAAATATGCCAGGCTCGCCCTCCTCTTGGGGAGAGCTGTCTTAATTTTGTCTTAACTGTTCCTTTTTCCTTGAAAACACCTTGTTGGCTAATTCTTGTGTTGCATTCAAGACATTAATCAAAGTCTGTCATCTCTATGAAGCCCACCCAGTACTTCCCTTCCTCCTTTCCCTTCTCTGCTTCTCTCCCACAGCACTTGGGTGTCTTCTGCCCTGGGAAAAATTTACTTTTTATTCTGTTTATTATTTGCTGCTGTCCCCTTTCTCTAAAATGTAAGCACAGTGAGGCCAAGAATCTGCTTACTAAAGAAATCCCAAGCTCAAAAGAGGGCAAGCAGAAAGGAGAAACAAACGATAATGTGTTGAATGAACTGCTATACCGAGTCAAAGATCATGAACTGCTATACAGGAGTCAAAGTCAAAGGCCACTGGTCACCCTCCTGCCCAATCCTTCCAATATTTCTAACCCTGTGACAATCTCACAGTCCACTCAGATGCCGGAGCGAGAAATCCTGGAAGCCAGGCAAGATGCCACATTTCCCTCCATTCTCACAGTCGATGCAGCAGCAGACCCTGCCAAAGTGGACACCAATAATCCAGAGCCCAATCAGGTCTACCCCATTTGCCCCAGGTCATCGGTTTTTCCATCTTTAAGTTAGACCATGAAGCTTTTTTGCTTTGATCTAATGAGAACTATTTCAGATATGACAGAGTATGAAGGGCAGAAAAAAGCAATGAGGAATTGAATATGTGAAGATTATAATTCTACCTTGACTTTAACCTCCCCTATTCTGTTAGCATTGTGGGTTTGACAATGATCTGTTAATAAAATGGCTGCTAGGGCTGAGCCCCGGTGGCATAGTGGTTGTGCGCGGAACTGCGGCCCACTGGGATGGAGGTTCAATTCCCACTCACAGGAGCAAAGGCTGGGCCTCCTACTCCCACCACCAGAGCAGTGATGCCTAAAAAAATAAATAAAAATAAATAAATAAATATAAATATAAATATATATATATATATATATATATATATATATATATATATATATATAAAATGGCTGCTGTGCAGGAGAAAGAGAAAGCTGTCTACTCCCATAACAATAACCTATCTTGGAAACCATATGCAGGGTTGCTCTGAGCTTCAACAGCAGTGAGTTTGGTTTTCACTCAGGGACTCTTATGTCTGTGCTTCAAGGATCAACTCAAATACGAGCTCCACTTACACAGCCCTTGGGAATTCCTTCAGGCAAAGTGTATGCTTCCTTCCACCCCCACCCTGCTCTTTATATACAACCTCATTAGAGCACTATTACAGCAATAATTTTTCCACAGACCAGTTGCTGCACTGAGCAGGAGTCTGGCCTTACTCTAGCAGAGCCTAGCACCAAAAATAGCTGTTGAACAGATGAATGAACAACAACTTTGGGTCTAGAACTGGCAGTAATAAAGAAGATAATCTAAGTTTAAAAAAAAGTAAAGTACTTGCCATATACAAGGTTGATGCCATCTATTACATAATTACTGAAAAACAGTAGACAGATATACTAAACTGAAGACCTAAGGTGGGAAAGATAAAGGACAAACTAATGTGGCACTTCCACTGAGGTTAGCAAAAATATCTCATAGGAAACAGACCCTTCAGAGTTGCAGAGGGAAACAGAGGCAGCAGAGGGCTGCTACCCCAAAGTTTAATGCATCATAAATAGTTTCTAATTCACTAAATTCACTGCCTTCCAGTCAATTCTGACTCAATGACCAGCACTATAAAAAGGCAGGCACTTTTACTTAGCTACCCTAAGTGTGTGGACAACTAAGGTAATATTACAGTCCATGCCTTAAAGCTATCTTGGGTCATAGGTCTCTCTGAGACTCCAGTGAAAGCTTCAGTCCCGTCTTATCCAAAAACCATCTACACAAATGTAATACTTTAAATATGGTAAGAGCCACAGTCCCATTACTGTAATGGCCCCAAACAGCAACACACTGAAGTTTCTCAAAGAGTGAATCTCTTGAAAACAACTCTGGAGCTTTTTTCTTGGTCTTCCAGTCAGTCACCAAATGCACATAAAATCTCATGAGCCGAACTTACTAAGGGATACAAGCTTCCATTGAGCTAAACTAAATGCCTTAATATGAATGTGAAACAAGAGACTTAAAATAAGATCTAATATTAATAGTAATGAACATCTAACATTTGTTGGGCATTTACATTATGCCAAGGATCTTTCTAAATGGTTTTAAGCTTATTCATATTTATGTAGAAGTAAAAATAAATCTATCTTTACTTTACAAATAAAGAAAGCAAGGTTCAGAAAGGCTCATGAAAGTCAGGAAACTATGACACCAAGCAGAGCTGACTAATGTAATTAAAAAGCAAACAAGTCCATTATAGTAGATATCACCCACTAGTAACTTAACCGTGCACTTGCATTATCACAGTTCTACAGAGCAAGAACATATTGTCCAAACTCTGGAACAAAGATGACAGTTTTGATCCTTACCCAAATCCTTGCCAAGCTAATACTTGTAACACCAGTCAGTCTGGTACAATCTAACAGAAATGGGAACACAAAATGTTCAACCAGGATGCAACAATAGCGAACGAATTTAAAATACAAAAAATGGAAAATTAACTGAGGAGAATAAATCTTCGCTTTCTGATGTACCATTTTACTGTTGTTTAAAAGTACACTTATAAGTTATGCTTTGGATCAAGCAGCCAGTTGTTAGCAAGATAAAAATTTTGAAATAGAATGGTTTTTTATTTTTACAAAGAAAACACAAGTTTCATTACCTCAGACTTTCAAGACCCTGCCTCCTTGTTATCATTCTGGTGTTATGCCTTCTTCTACCAACTATAGGGCGACTACAAGAAGAAAGAAAACCTCACAGACGTCATAGGTCTTATTTAAAATCACATAAACACCACTGCTGCCAAGACAATTCCAACTTACAGGGATCCTGCAGGTTCAAAGAGAATTGCCCCACGAACTCCAAGGCTACGGTCTTTATGGGAGCAGACTGCCACATCTTCCCCCCGAGGAGCAGCTGATGGGTTCCAACTAACAACCTTCCTTTAGCAGCAACGCCCTTAAGCTCTGCCAAGAGAGGTCCTTGAGGGTCTTACTAAATCCCAACAAATTTCAACATACTTGGGTGTGCTGTGGCCATGCCTTACACAATGTACACACAATAAATATTTGCTGAATAAATTCATCTTTCCCACACAGAATGCATATATTGACGATGCTGTTAACTTTAATAATTCTTATAAAAAAGTTTTGATCAAGAGGGGAAAACACAGAACAGAATTTCAAATTATCAAGGAAGTCAATACATGATAGAGCCTTGGGAGCTGGGTAAATTCCTGAAAACCATTGCCTCAAAAGAAAATCTTGAAGCCATAAGCCAAAAATATCCCCTGTAATCTTCTTAAAACCAAACAACTGTTTAGCTTAACTTGTAAAAAAAGAAAATTCACAGCCTTCCTTGTACACTGTATTTTAAGAACTGTCTACACTAGAAGAAAAGGAGCCCTAGTACCTCGCTGGATTACAAGTTGGGCTGCTAATTGCGAGGTCAGCAGTTCAAATCCACCAGCTGTTCTGTCGGAGAGCTAGGGGATTTCTGTTCTCAGTAAGATGTAGATCCTCAGAAACGAACTGGAGAAGTTCTAGAGGGTGGCTGCAAGTCAGTTCTGCCTCGATGGCAGTAAATTTGGTTTCAGGTATAGTGGATCAAACTGGTAACAGTCTCTTGAACGAGTAACAGAAAACTCCAGAGAGTCAAGGATATACATTCATGAGGGAGGAAAAGGAGAAAGGAGAGCTTTCTAGAAAAGGAGAGCTGAGACTAGTTAGACAGGTTGGAGAATCTAATCAGTAACACTGAATTGTACATGGATCATTGGTGGTAACATTTCTGCTGTACAGCTTAAACAAAAAATAAATTTTAAAAATACATTCCCTACCTCCCACAATACCACACTATAAATTACTACATCAAAGATAATGAAAGACAGCAAATCTTAAAACACATGTCATAGAATTTGTTATTTACCACTTTGTACAGATTTTATATACAAAAAGGAAAATAAAAAAAATCAGTTTATGTTGATACTAGTAACCCCTTAAGCAACAAAATTTTTATCTGAGGACATTTATCTGAGGACATTCTCAATATGCTGTAATTTGTTACAGCTCTCTTTTGAAAGATTTGATGAGCTAAAATCATAGAAATTTTTCTTTATATAACCAAGAATCAGATATTTTAAAATGAGCATGATTAAATTAAAGAGGTAGCCTGGTGCTATAGTAATAGTAATATCCAAATAAATAAATAATAGTAGTACCTTAAACTTAATGAAAAATATAGAGAATAAAAGCAAACATATACTTGTGAACATATGCTGTGAAAAATCTCACTCTATTTAATTCACAAACTAAAACTCTTGCCCCCAATTTTATTGAACTGTTAAAAATATCACTGTAAACACACATAGCATAAAATATACATTTCACACAGAGCTTCTGGAAGCTGAACAAGGTGACAGCAGTAGATTTTCATGAATTTTAAAAAGTTTGCTTGGTATTGAAAGTATGTACACGTAAATGCTAGACTAAAATATCTCCTAATATTAAGCAGTAATTTTAAAACGTGACTTCTAGTTACTGCATATCAATGCACAGGAAGACAGGGAAGGATGGCCTGATCTTGGCAAAACCTAGAACACTGTTTCTTCAACATCTTAGAAGACAGCTTGATGCACCACTCTCTCCTATCTGCTTTGCTCAATTTCTTCATGGCCAAAATGGAAATGAAACTCTTTCCGAACCAAAATTTCATCAATCACAAGGCAGTTACAGAGCAGAGAGAGAGAGCACAGCAGGAATCACAGACATTGACAGAACTTTGGCCAAACAGCCTTGATAAAACCCTTAGAAACAGAAACAGGTGGGCATGTTAAGTATTACTCAAGATTAAAATAATTCCATTCCTACTTACCTGATGAACTCTCAGTAAAAACTGTTAAAGTCTGTCCTCCAACACTTTGCAAGACAAATGGGTGTTCTCTAGGGGCGCTGACTGAAGCTGGTTTTCCGCCAATATCATGAATATTTGCAAGCTCCTCATTCAAGGTAAATGATACCTAAAGATACATAGCCAGTGTTTATTATGGTAGGCTTTTGTCTTAAAAATATCATATGGAAATTTTGTTTATAAATCAAGTACTTTGCAAACAGTATTTGCTGAGTGAAAAGTTTAAGAATTTTAAGACAGTTACTACGTGTTAAGGGGTGGAGAAGATGTTTAAACAATTCCCACAGACAAATGATATGTATAGATAGATAGAAGATATATTTCCTTTTTAAGTTCTAATGATGACTGCATGAGTACACAGTCATGTTTTATTTCCAAATACTTTAGAAAACTCAACTAAATGTTTACAGGTATGATTTAATATTAACATTGAAAACAGACACAGCACGCATGTTTTCAAAATAACTTTTTTTGGGGGGGGGCATTACTGCCCTCTGGTGGTGGGAGTAGGAGGCCCAGCCTAGCTCCTGGAGAGCTGCTGCTGGATTTTAACCTCCAACTCAGTGGGCCACAGAACTGCGCACAACCACTATACCACCGGGGTTCAGCTCTCAAAGTAACTTTTCAAGGAATCAGTTCATTTATTTATTTTTATTAAATACCTTTATTGAGGGCTCTTACATCTCTTATCACGAGCCATACAATCATCCAGTGTGTCAAGCACACTTGTACATACGCTGCCATCATTTCCAAAGCATTCTCTTCCCACTTGAGGCTGATATTAGCTCCCCCCTTTTTTCCCTTTCCTTCTCTGCCTGCCTTCCCTCATGAGCTCTTGATAAGTTATAAAATATCAAGTTACGGTTTCACCAACATACAATCCACATATCATATACTCCGCTAGTTCAATCACATTCACAAGAGTTGTGCAACCATCACCACAATCAGTTCTAGGCTGCGTCTTCTTCCTTGTGCTCATGTGGCTAGCCCCCATTTCCTGCCCACCTCCCATGCTATCTTTGTCTCTTAGAAACTCTCTATCAAGCCAGTTGTTGTTTCTATAGGTTTACTTATCCTAGGTTTCATATACAGAGAAGCATACAAAACAAGGTTCAAATGGCCCAACAACAGTGACAGAATGAAACAGAGAAACCTCAATAAAAGAAAGCAGAAATTGTGCGCAGGACTGCGGCCCACTGGGTTGGAGGTTCAAATCCAGCAGCAGCTCTCCAGGAGCAAGGCTGGGCCTCGTACTCTCACCACCAGGGGGCAGTGACGCCAAAAAAAAAAGAGAAAATAAGAAAAACTGGGACAAATCTAAAATGGGTCAACGGGGAGATCAAATGATAAGTACATCTGCCATCCCAAATTCACAATGCTCTCTGATAATAAATATATTTGCATCCCTGGACAATAGTCAGAAGGTATCCATCAGAGGCTTACCATATATACGCATTTGCGTATAAGCCAAGTTTTCAGTACATTCAGTAAATGCAGTTTTGTGGTGAAATTAGGTGCCTCAGCTGATATTTGAGTTGGCTTATACGCAAGTATACATGGAAATGTGGAGACTCTGAATGGATTTTAGGCTTCCACTGTCATCCATGTCCTTTTGCAAACTGGGTGTTCACAATTTAGGCTCTAATAACCCTTCCCTCCTCTGAGCTTGGCTGTGATTAATTATAATTCTTGGATCACATAGGACAGGTGCTTCTTCCGTGTGCACTTGGCTAACACTTCACTTAGATGACAATGTGTTTGTGACAAGCCTTTAAGATCCCAAATGCTAATCATTCTGATAACTGGGCATCACTGGATTTCTTCACCAAACTTTACTACAGATCCCATATTTTTATTAATCACTTCATGGGAGCAGGTACTGGGTAGGGCCATGTCATAAGAACTAATTGTTCTTCGATTATGGCTACAATTAAGTGTGGACTCAAAATTTATCTTTGATTTATGTATACCTCTGGCTCACTTTCAAGACATCATTATTATTTTGCTGAAAGACATTATAAATTATTCCCATGGGGCATATGGTAGTTCAACTAATGTTACCATTAATCAAAATTATTTGAGCTCTATTAATAGTACCATTAACCATCCCAAAAGAACACTGGGTAAACATAAAATTAATAATCTCCGAGCCATGGAAGAAAATCATGAGTCAAGAGATATTTACTAAATATCTCTTTACTATGTACCATCAATTATGCCCATGGCTTAACAAAACACTCTCTAAACTCCTTAAAAATCCAAATCAAAGAAATGCTTTTCCTGCACTGAATACCAGGTTTCAGAGTACCAAGAGAAGTGCTATTTCAGTCAGAGGGGGAAAAAAATCATGAGCAAATAGCTAAAGAGGCCTTTCATTCACATGAGGGTGGCATTTATGCCTTAATGTCCTCCTGACCATCAGTCATTAGTTTGATGTGGTGGTAATAAAAGGTTTTCAAAAATAATCTTACCTCAGTTCTTCCTTGATTCCTAAAAGAGGGGAAAAGAAGTTAAAAAAATTTAATAAGTTCATAGTTTTTTCTTTCACATGTAAGCTAACTTCTAAAAGAATACCGTAAAATACTATGCTTTAAAAAGATAAACTATTATTAACCTTTAACATCCTTATTATACAAGCAATCCTGGATTTTATTTTTGAATCATTTTATTGGGGGCTTGTGCAACTATTATCACAATCCATACATCAATAGAATCAGGCATATTTATACATATGTTGTCCTCATTCTTTTCTACATATTTGCTTCCTATTCAGCCCTTGGTATCAGCTTCCCCCCCCCCCATAACACTGTTATTATTTTCATCTCTCACACTGACCGCTGTCTCCCTGCCCCCTATGTTTTCTGTTGTTCATCCCCCTGTAGAGAGGTGTATGGTCATGTGCCGATTATTGCAATTGGTTCCCCCTTTCTCCCTTCTCTCCCCTCTTCCCCTTTCCCTTCTGGCATCACTATTCCCACTTCTGTTTCTGGATTCTGTGTCATGAGCTCCCATCCCTTTCTATATCTGTGTACTTGTTCCGGTCTAGTCTGAATTGGGAAGCAGTACTAGGGTCATGGTGGGGGTGGTGGTGAGGGAGCCTCAAGGAACCAGAGGAATATAGTGTGCTTCATCAATGTTTTACTGCACCCTGGTGACTCATCCCCTCCCTGTGACCCCTCTATGGGGAAACTGTTCCACTGTCCACAGATGGGCTTTGGGTCTCTGCTCCAGTCCCCCTTGTTCTCAACAATATAATTTTTTTTTTAGGCATCACTGCCCTGGTGGTGGGAGTAGGAGGCCCAGCCTTTGCTCCTGTGAACTGGAGTTGAACCTCCATTCCAGTGGGCCGCAGTCCCGCGCACGAACCACTACGCCACCAGGGCTCAGCCCAACAATATGTTTTTGGTTATGTGTCTGCTGATGCCTATTACCCGGTCCTATTACTCCTCACGATTGCACCAGCGGTATGCTGCTTCCATGTAGACACTGCCTCACTGCGGAATGGCAGTTTGTGTAACTTCAAGCCTTTAAGACCCCAGACTCTATATCTTTTAATAGCCGGGCACCATCTGTCCTCTCTGCCACATTTGCTTATGCACCCGTTTTGCCTTCAGCAATTGTGTCAGGAGGGTGAACATCTCAGACTGCTGATTGATTAGAGCAAAGTGTTCTTGTATTGAGGGAAGATATGAGCAGAGGCCCAAATTCCATCCCCTACCCCAGTGTATTGCCTTATAAATATATGTACATGGGCCAATACCTCTATTTTTGTGGATTAACATATTTACATATGTACTTCGCCATGCTTTGCTTCCTTTGTTCTTCCTCTGTTTCCTTTTACCTTTCTTCTGCTCCACCATCACTTTCCCCTTATTTCTGCCTCTTTGTACCTCCTCTTAGCTGGTTTGCTCCCTCAGATCCCTATTTCCTCCTTGTTATTGACTCCAATACCCCAGTTGTTCCCCTGTCCATGGCGCAGCCTAAGCAGTCTTGGATTTAAATGTACTCAAGTATGACAAAACATACACCACCCTCCCATTTTATACATCCTATCATTAGTAACACAAACTATATACATTGTAGTATGAAATTTACTGATGTCAAATTCTGAGATGTTCACTGGCAGATGTTCACTTTTATGATTTTCTATTCAAAAACACTGCTGAATGGGATATTTGTACATTGTATTTTCCTGGGATGAAGCTATAGGAAAATGCAAGAGGGGACTATGGGAAAAATTGCTTAGTGACATGAACATGTTCCAGCCATTTGATCACATTTTCTTGATCAAATGGCTGGAACTTTTTTTTTTTTACTAGAAATAATATTCCCATTTCCAGAGACAAATCAGATGTTCCACATATGGATTATCGCAACTGACAAGATGTCAACATTACCCAACTCTTTTTCATTGTAAAACCAAACCAAACCAAACAAAAAACTCCCAAAACTAAAACCAAGAGCCCTGGGAGCATAGATTATGCATTGGACTGCTAACCACAAGGTCAGCAGTTTTAAAATATCAGCTGCTCTTCAGAAGAAGAGTTTTCTACTTCTGTGAAGAATTTCAGTCTCAGAAACCCAAAGGGACAGTTGTACTCTGTCCTCTCAGGTCGCTATGAGTCAGAATCCACTCAGTGGCAGTGAGTTCTTACCCGTTATATCCAAAGTACTGAATGTAAGGTCGACAGGAGATGCAAAAGACACATGCATATAATAAAATGAGATCAATGTCGATGTTCAAATAGAGATCCAACCACAGCCAGGATCAGATAGGAAGGCATAGTTCCTTCCACTTTAAGAGTTATGAAACTACTCAGCACAGGAAGCAGCTCCGAGCTGAGCTTTCAAGGATACCAGGTCTTCAAGAGCCTGAGATGGAGGATAGTATCAGAAGTGAACAAGAGAGCAAAGTCACAGTCTAGGCTGATCACAAAAGTATCAGAGGTAGGAGTGAGCAAAATAAGAAAGAGCAGGAAATCAACTAAAATGGACAATGAAGCTAAATCATGGAAGATCTTGAGAATGACATAGACATTATTTGATAGGCAATGGCGATCAACAAGTATGTGAAGAAAAGATTTTCTAAGTACAGAGGTCTGCTCCAAGAAGCTTGGACATACAAAGACACATGGAACAGATTAAAGATGATGGCAGATATGAAGCCCAATTAAAAACTGTGTAATAACATCTCTAAAATAGTTAACTTTGTTCCTAACTGCCTTCATTGAGTCAATCAATCACTTATTGTCATTAAGCGTCTGGCAGTGTAGTGTGTTACAGGTTGGGCTGCTACAGCAAGACTAGCAGTTTGACAACACTAGGTGCTTCTCTGGAGAAAAACTAGATTTTCTACAGTCTCAGAAACCCGTAGGGGCAGTTCTACTCTGTCCTGTATGGTCAGTATGGGTTGAAATCAGTACTTGATTTCATACTTGAGGCAGTATGTTTGCTTTTTGATTTAGATACTCAGCATTTTACTCTATGTGCACAGCATAAGTCCTTGTCCTCAAGGAGGTCCCAGTTTAATGAAAAACATCCCATTCAATCAAAACTGGACAGAAGCATAATATATTGCCACAGAAACGAGGACTAGGAGACTGGGAAAGGATGAATTAAGTGAGAAATGAGGTCAACAATAAGGGACAATCAATGATAAGGGAATAATACAAATAACACCAAAATGACAAAGTATCTAACCCATTCAGTCAGCTGTCGGTACATGGTAGACTACAGAGTCAAGTATCAGAGAGCTCTTAGGACTGATTGAGGAATAGATCCCTAAAACAGATTTGTTTAACGTAGGAATCATCTGATTCCTTAAGACCTATATTAAAATGCAATGTGAATTTATTTTTTGTTCTGGAAGTACCTAGAACAGAGATACGCATTCCCAGCTTCCCTTATGACAATAGAAAGATTTTGAAACATGGGAACAACATTTTAGTATGATTGCATGCACAGATGGGGCAGGAATTGAATTGAACTCACTTAGTTTCTTCCCTCTGTTACTACTGAATATGGCTCCTACCCACCACCACTCAAGGCCACAGAGTCCATTGCCAGGCAGAGTGAGTGCTCCTGCAGGGCAGGACAGAAGTGCCTCTGAGTTCCCAAGGTTGTAAATTGACAAGAACAGAAACTCTCATCTTTCTCCCATGGAACGGCTAGTGGTTTCAAACTGCTGTATCAGCAGTTATGTGACCCTGCCTACAACAGCCCACTATACTATACTTCCAGGGCTTTTGAATATGGAGCCTCAAAAAAGAAAAGGAAAACCCAAACTCACTGCCATCAAGTCAACGCTGATGCACAGTAACTCTGAGTTTCCAAGACTGTGAATGTTATGGGAGCAGGGAGCCAGTCTTTCTCCCACAGGGCTGCTGCTGGTCTCCAACTGCTAACCATGCGGATGGCGGCTCAAGGTGTAACGACTACCTGTCAGGGCTCCCTGAAGCATAAAATGGCAGAGAAGCTAAAGGCAAAAGCCAAGCAGATATAGAGGGCATTCACACAGTGTTTACTGAATTAGATTTAGGTTAATGGAGAAAAACAATCCTGTGAAAAGCTAGTGAAAAAATAATGCTGAAGGCTTGAACAAGGGAGTGGTGGGAGGCAAGGCGGAGATCCAGAGCAGGGTCATTAAGCAGTCAGAACAGAGAGAAGAGAAGTGACAGCCAGTGGGCAGCAAAGAAAAAGGATACATTGAAAGATCATGCTGACATTTGCAGTCTGGGTAACTAGAAAGCCACCCAGACACAATTAAGAGTGCACTGCAGGAGTAGACAGCCTCGTTTCCATATACCCTCAATTATAACAGCATCTGAGCAGGAATGGTAGAATGGGACCAGGATGAGTTAATTTTCTAGAAAAGGAAAGGGAAGTTCATGCCTAACGAACTTAAGACTACTTTAAAAGTATGGTGTACTTTTGCCACTGTATTTGAATGTATATCTACATACATTCTGCTGTTATAAATTCCATATACAATTTAACTTTTCCACAATGACTTGTGGTCCACACTATACACACCAACAATCGCATTTAACAATCGCATCTTTGGAAATGAATGGTACAAACCCTGAGCCCATGCTTTCATTAAGTGTTTGCCTCACAATGCCAGGCAGGTGTCTTAGGTCCTTTTATACATAGTCAGCTGAATAAAAATTCTTTGTATATGGATTTCATCAGTAGTACTAGTGAACTCTCCACATGACCTTGAATACTAAACCGGTTTAGAACTAAAACTTGAAAGTAACAAGAGGAGCCCTGTAGCCCATGGGTTAACTGCTAGAATGCTAACTGAAAGGCTGGAGGTTCCAATATCCCAGGTGTTGCTTCAGGAAAAAAGCCCCAACTGGAGATTGGTTCCTGTACAGATGAGAGCTGAGAGAACTCTATTGGGCAGTTCTATTCTGTCATACAGGGTCACTGATTCAGAATCATGTGGAACACACACAACAACGACACATGGTTGTCAGTAAGATAAAATGTATCAAACATTTTGAAAACTAAAGTATTCTGAGGTAGGAGGGTAATGTAGAAAATTGACTTTAATATTAAACAAGCTAAGGCAAAATTATAAGCAAATCAAAATTTGGCATACATCAAATGCCCCAAATATAAAAATAACCAAGAACAATCATTCAGAAAAATTGCATAAATTACATGACAAAACTGGCTCAAATGTTAGCAACTATAAAAATAATTTGTTACTCTTGTCTACAACTGGACTCACCTTTTTAGGTATTAAAACAAGGCCAGTTTGAAGAAGAACTACAATGCCAACTGCATTTTCCTCCTTTCTCCTCTCCCTTGCCTCCCCTGTCCTCTCTCTACTGCATTAGAATGACCAAGCACACAAGTAGATCCTTCCAGCTCTGGCTTAAGTTTCATAGCAAATCACTGTTTGGATTTGGGAGTTTTAATGGGGTGGGTGGGGTGGACAATGGATTATGGCCTGTGATCTGAAGCCAGACCGCATTAGACTCAGAGCAGTGCTTACTATTAGACTGTGCTATGTGTAAGGTAGGATACAAAGTGAACTCCATGAATTAAGTACTACAGATGATTGAACTCATCCTATGAGATATTAAGATGAGGGTAAGTGACTTACCCAAATCACACACTAGGAGAATTCTTGAACTATCTGAAGACAAGATATTTTCAGTTATTTCCATAGCAACCATGAACCAAAAAAGAAACCCACTCCTATCTAGTCAAATGGGTCTCACAGCACCCTACAGGGCAGTGAAGAATTGCTCCCTAGGTCTCTAAGGCTGTATATCTTTATGAAGGCAGTCATCCTCGTTTTTCTCCAGCTGAGCGGCTACTGAGTTTGAACTGCCAACTTGGTTGTTTGCAGCCCAACTCATCAGCCACAGCACCACCAGGGCTCTTTATAGCAATATTAGGGTCCTAATGACCATAAACTTACTATAGCACGTTCTTTGTTGTTACATAACCTTTGGTTTTATTTTACATTGATTTTTTAAAAGCAGCAAGGTTCCCAGTGGCACAGTGAAATATGTTTGACTGCTAACCATAAGGTCAACAGTTTGGCCTTCCATGATGCTCACCGTCCCGACACAATCGCTGAAGACAAAGTGGGTGCATAAAAAAATGTGTTGAAGAAACCTGATGGGGCTGAGCCCTGGTGGCGTAGTGGTTGTGCACGGGACAGCGGCCCACTGGGATGGAGGTTCAATTCCGTCTCCCAGAAGCAAAGGCTGGGCCTTCTACTCCCACCACCAAGGCAGTGATCCCTAAAAAAAAAAAAAAAACGAAAGAAACCTGATGGTGCTTGGCTATCAAAAGATATAGCATCTCAAAGGGTTGAAGGTAAATAAGCAGCCATCTAGCTGAGAAGCAACAAAGCCCACGTGGAAGAAGCACACCAGCCTGTGTGTGCAAGAGGTGTTGAAGGGATCAGGTATCAGTCATCAAAGAACAACAAAAAATCATATCATTGTGAATGAGGGGAAGTGCAGGCTGGGAACTCAAAGCCCACCTGTAGGCAACTGGACATCCCCTTACAGAAGAGTCACAGAAAGGAGACTAGCCAATCAGGGTGCAGTGTAGCAATGATGAAACATCCAACTTTCCTCTAGTTCTTAAATGCTTCCCTCTTCCTCCCCCACTATTATGATTCCAATTCTACCTTACAAATCTGACAAGACCAGAGGATGTACACTGGTACAGATAGGAACTGGAAACACAGGGAATCCGGGACAGATGATCCCTTCAGAACCAGTGCTGAGCATGGTGATACCAGGCATGTGGAGGGAAGATGGGGTAGAAAGAGGAAACTGATTACAAGGATCTACATAAAACCTCCTTCCTGGATAAAGTGACCAGATTTTAACATTGGTAAAGTGGGACACCATTGACCGGGGGTGGGAGGGAGCGTGGTGGGGATATAGAGGGGGTATATTCCCTTCCCATTCTCCCACCACTCTCTAGCTTGTTGTTCATTCTTTCCAAAAATTGAGATTTTTTTTAAAACACTGCAAGATGCGGGGGGGGGGGGGACTGTTTGAAGTCAGCATTGTTACACCAAAAGCGGGATGTCTGGTCACTTTATTCCTGGGGAACGGACAACAGAAAAGTGGATGAAGATAGACATCGAACAGTGTGAGACATGACAAAATAATAATAATCTACAAATTATCAAGTGTTCATGAGGGAGGGGGGTACAGGGAAGGAGGAGGGGAAATGAGAACCTGATACAAAGGGCTAAAGTAGAAAATAAATATTTTGAGAACGATGAGGGAAACAAAAGTACAAATGTACTTGACACATGGATGGATGGATGGATGGATGGATGGATGGATGGATGGATGGATGGTGATAAGAGGTGTACGAATCCCCAATGATTTTAAAAAACAAAACAAAACCCAAAATTAACACTATCAAGTTGATTCTAACTCATAACCACATATGCAAAAGGGTTTCAAAAAGCACATAAAAATATGGAATTAAGAAATCATGGATGGAGAGGGAGAAGAAAGAAATGAGAAGCTAATATCGGGGCTCAAGTGGGAAGAGGATGCTTTGAAAATGATGTCAGTATATGTACAAATGTGCTTGACACATTGGAGGAATGTATGATTGTAGTAAGAGATGTAAGAGGACCCAATAAAAGTATTTTTAAAAAAGAAGAAAGAAATGATGGCAACAAAAGTACAAATGTGCATGACATGATGGATGGATATATGGATTGTGATAAGAGCTATATAAACTCCCAATAAAGTGATTTTTTAAAAAGGTCAGCAGTTCAACCCTCTAGTAACGTTGTAAGAGAAAGATGGGGTGCTGTGCTCCAGAAGAGATGCATAGGGCTATGATAGGACCCCGAGAGGAGTCAGTATTGCTAGCTCATAAAATCAGACAGCATGATCCACAAGAGACTGTTAACATATAGGACAACTGTATAGCTTCCTGTCAAACAAGGCCGATCTGGAGTATAGGAAAACCAACATAGCCTGAAACTGGGAAAGGATGATCAACAATGCCTAACAAATGCAACCATGCACAGCATCTGCTTGAAACAAAGAGGAAAAAGAATCTGTCATTATTTTACCAAGCAAAGCCTGGCGCATGAATGTGTTCGATGCTCACACTGGTTGGCTATTTGGTTTACTAGTTTTCTATCTGAATGATCAAATCAGCTCTTAGTGCTTGTATAAATTTTCCTGTGATTTCAGTTCCTTTTTACTCTATTGCTATATTGTTTTCCCCTTCCCCCATGCTAAAAGAGAGGTTTCAAAGTCTTCACTTGGGTGTTTTCATTTCACGAGATTTTCTGAAATGTAATACTCTTGGTTGGGGAAGGAGTCCTGTAGACCATTTGAGTTTACCGTGCATTTTAATTGTTTATTACATTCCATTTGCTTGATAAATATTTTACTGGGGAAGAAAATGCTATCTCTTTTACAAATGCAAAAGCTAGACTTTGAGGAGTAAGATGCACTATCAAAGAACTATCAGTGGCCTCCTTTGGCAAGACCATAAGAGTAGAGAGCTTGTGAAGCTATTTCACAAGATCACATGTTTCATCTGCAAATACTCTCTAGCCTGACTTTCCCAGGGGCGTAATTTGTGTAGTTTTATCATGAGCATCAATTTTTTTTAAATCTCAATTTCCTAACAGAAAAATAGGTAATTATGGGCATTACAAAGGATTTCACATTTAAGAGAAAAAATCAGCACAGATTTATAATTTAAAAGTGTCTGTTTTCCTTATAACAGTATGACCACTTACTAAAAGATGTGACTTAACTACAACTTTTCAGGAACACATGCATGCTATAAAGCTCAAATACAAAATTGTTAACTATTTCCATATTATCTCATATTATCCATTTTCTCTCATAGGTTTTTTAAGGCCATTTGTGCTTTTACACTCACTGATGGGTTGGCAGTTCAAACTCACCCAGTGCCCCTGGAAAAAAGATCTGTTTCTAAGATGACAGGCAAAAGCTTGGGGAGTAGTTCTACTTTGTCTTTTTTTTTGGGGGGGGGTGGGCATCACTGCCCTGGTGGGAGTAGGAGGCCCAGCCTTGCTCCTGGAGAGCTGCTGCTGGATTTGAACCACCAACCCTGTGGGCCGCAGTCCCACACACAACCACTATGCCACCGGGGCTCAGCCCTGAGTAGTTCTACTTTGTAACATATGAATCAGAACCGACTCAACAGCAAAGAGTTTGGTTGCAATTTTATTATGCCAAGTGCTATTTTAAAGTGCTGAGAAGACAGCAGTACACAAGACAGAAATTCTGACTTGGTGGAGTTTAGGTTCTAGGAGGTAAATATATAACATTATATCTACCTACTGATAAGCAGCATATAAAATGGGTATAGTCTAAGTTGGATAAATATACAGTGAATACCCAGAACAATGGTGATAAGCACTAGAACATGGGGAAAACAAAGTATGAGAGACAGATTTTATACAGGGATGTCAAAAAGGTCTCCATGGTTCTTAAGACATCAGAAACATCAAGAAACTAGTCAGTCATGAATCTAGAGTTTGATGAGAAGCCAGAGTTGAGAAATGCATTTGAGAATTGTCAGTATATAGCTGCAACTTAAAGCTATGAGATAGGGTGAGGCTCCCAGAAACGTGAAAAGAGGGAAGATAAGAACCAAACAATGAGTCCTAGGGTCGGTGAACCTTTCGACTGAGAAAATACAGTGTAATTTAAGGACAAGCAGCAGACAGTGAGAGGAGAGGAGAATCCAAAGAACTGTAAGTAATATCCTGAAAGTAAATGTAAACGTTTTAGGGAAGGAATAATCAACTCTGTCAAATTCTGTTGAAGGTTGGTGAAGAAGAGGTATACTGGTTGATTCTTAGCTTTAGTGAAGTGGATGTGATAGACTGTATAAAATGACTACAAATTTCAAGAGGCTCCCCTCCCTTTGAATCTGGTTGGACTTGGCCATGGGGATGAGTCTGGTCAAACATAACAAGTACATGCTTGAAAAGTGCTTGTGCCTTGGGATCTGCCCTCATTTGGTACAAAGAATTCTGTCACAATCATATCAATGAGCATCATAGGCATGAAATACGATGGAGATGGCATACACATGGCCATTGTTCCTACCGTTATTGAAACAGATACCAGACACAGTACTGAGGCCATGCTAGCCAAGCTGGCCTGTGCCAGAACTGACAGGAGTCACTGGAGGTATAAGGAAACGAATCAGTTGTGATTTTAGCATTAAATTTTGGGCGTAGTTAGCTGCAAGAGAAAACTAGTAAAATGTAGGATATTGATCACAAACGAAAGGCATTTTTTCAATAGAATGCAAAGGGCAGGTATCTGATTGAACCTGAAGTGAGAGGAACGTAAAGAATGGAACACAGGCCTCTCTGGCTGATAGCTGCTAAGCCTCATAGGCTCCCTTTCTAACAAGACCATTTCCTCAACCAGGAAGCTACCTGGTTGACACTACAGACTAGTTGGTTCCCCTTCTTCCAATGTACTTCTGGATGCAGTGCATAGTAGCTAGACCCTTCTATAAGAACACTCTTTCTGGCGCATCGAGTCAAGCCCACAACAAGGCAACCTCTTCACAGGATGGTCTAAGGATGGAGAGGAAACGGTACACTCTGCTGATTCACTACTAACAGTTTTACCCATAAAATTACTGTCATATTAACACCATCTGTTATGAGCACATGGTGCACAATTCCTTACCGAGTACCTCACTGCCATCAGATAAACCCAAGCCTGCTCATTACCTCTCAACTCAATAATTATTATAAAATCGAAGTTAATTCTCTACCTGAATAAGAAGTATAATCACTTATAAGTGCACTTGTAAAAATTTCCAAACAAAAATGGATAAACTCGAGTACAAACATAAAATGAAATACTAAAACATAAAAAAAAAACCCTTTGAAAGATCTCACAACATGAATGTGAAAGAAATTATGCAGAGTGAAATTGGTCAAATACAAAAGGATAAATATTATGAGACCACTACTGTAAAAAGTCAAGGATAGGTTTTCACACCAAAGGAAACATTCTTTGTTGGTTATTGGGGTGGGAGTGGAAGAAAGGGAAATTATGGATTGGAGGTAGACAAGTAATTAGGTGAAGGGGAAGGCAATACATAGTAAGATGAAGGTTAGAAAAAAGGAGGTTTGCAAGAGTTCCAGGTAACAGAAGCAAATGCTAGTATACACAGAATCCTGCAGCACTGGTGATCCATGAATACACACAGGTTTGATAGAAGATACTTGTACATGTACATTTGTTTTTGCTGCAAATATATTTATGAGTGTGATAGAACAGAGCTATAAAAACTTCCCAGACGGGCTGAGCCCCGGTGGTGTAGTGGTTGTGCGCAGGACTGCGGCCCACTGGGATGGAGGTTCAATTCCAGCAGTGGGGCTGGGCCTCCTACTCCCACTACCGGAGAGCAGTGATGCCCAAAACAAAACAAAAAAAACAAAAAAACTTCCCAGACAAAGCCAAACACCCTGAGGGAGCATGTCACTGGGCATCAGCAGCATAGTCTCAGGGGTCATCCAAGTCCACTGACATAACACAGTTCACAAAGACAGTGTTCTACAGCCTATGTGGGTGAGTGGACACTGGGGTCTTAAAAGCCCATGAGCAGCCAGCTGAGGCAATCTATAGGTTTCTCTCAATCCAAGGGAAAGAAGGCTGACGAAAATCAAATGATACATGGAAATAATTGGTCCAGTGGACTAATGGGCCAGGCACACATCACTCCCCACAATGTGAGACCAGAAGAAGGAGATGGTATCCAGCTGTCACTATCAATATCAATTGTTCTGAAAAGGATCACATTAGAATGTCCTGAAGAGAGTGGGAGAAAAATATGGAAAAGAACACAAAATCTAAAAAAGAACAGGCTAAGGTCGTCAGATAGACAGAAAGGAACGAGGTTATGGCCCTTAGTCACCTTTCAAGTCTGAAAATGAACCCACACTGTTGTATAATAGTCAACTATTTAAGATAAAAATGGAAAAGAACACAAAATCTAAAAAAGAACAGGCTAAGGTCGTCAGATAGACAGAAAGGAACGAGGTTATGGCCCTTAGTCACCTTTCAAGTCTGAAAATGAACCCACACTGTTGTATAATAGTCAACTATTTAAGATAAAAAGGACAACACTAATAATAATAAAGTTCAGAGGGTACAAAATAATAATAAAGTTCAGAGGGTACAAAAGGGAGAAATGGCAACCGGAAACACAGGGAGGAAAGGGGATAAGTGATGGTACATTGAGGGAATTGAAACGGATGAGCTTGGGGCTGAGCCCTGGTGGTGTAGTGGTTGTGCACGGGACTGCGGCCCACTGGGATGGAGGTTCAATTCCAGCAGCGGCGCCACAGGAACCACGGCTGGGTCTCCTACTTCCACCACCAGAGGGCAGTGATGCCCCCCCCCCTAACAAAACAAAAGCAAAAAAAAAAAAAACCCAAAATGGATGAGCTCAATCAGAATGTGCTAAGAATTGGTGCAAATTGATGCAAAACTCTCATCTACTGTGTAAACTACCACTCAATTCACAATATAAAGTTTAAAAAATGCCAAGAAACTGTTAATAATATCAAGGACATATTGATAACTTACTTGCCAATGCGCAGCTTTCCAACTTCACCTCTTCCAGGGGCTTTTGCCCATTGCTGAGACAAATATTTAGGAACCTAGGGCAAAGTAAAAGTCTCATCAGACTATGTTTCCAATGCTAAAAAACCTTTTAAAACACCGATGACACACAGGCTTTCTTTTATATTTCCACTTTTAATAATTTAATCAGTACTATCAATTCCCACTCGTATTTTCTACTTAAAAAGTATACAAAGATATGCAAGGAATTATTTTGGCTTTCCAAGAGCTTAAAGTCAATCTAGTTGTGAAATAAAACTAACAATGATCAATTAACCTAAAAATGAAGTGCTGACTTATGTTTCTAAATAATTCCAATAAAAGTTCAAAGAAGAACAAGGTTACTAAAGAGGTTTCTCAGAGGAAGGTGATGCTCTTGATTCATGGGATGACATTATTCAGACACAGCACTGAGCTTAAGATGATTTCAGAAGCTATAATAAAACTTCTGAAAATTCTTACACATAATAAGTATGAAATCATAACTCTAATAGACTATACATAACTATACATATACTTTTCTAACACTGTTGAAAGCACTTTGTTCTAGATTAAAATATTTAATCCCCACATGTCTACAAGAACTAAAACACATTGGCACACAGTTGATTCTGATTTAGAGTGATCCTACAGGCCTGCAGGGGTTCTCAAACTTTTTAAACAGGGGGCCAGTTCACTGTCCCTCAGACCATTGGAGGGCCGGACTATAGTTAAAAAAAAAAAAACTATGAACAGATTCACTGTGGGCCCGGGATGAGTCAGCTGCTAAGCAGGATAGCAGCAGCAGCAGCAGCAGCAAAAACACCAGGAAGGCCAAAAAAATGTCCTCTGTGGGGCACACGTGGCCCGCGGGCTGTAGGATCACTGCTACAGGGCAGAGCAGAATTGTTCCTTAGGTTTTGTGGGTATAAATCTTTACAGGAGCAGACAGTTTCAACTTTCTCCCACAGAGCAGATGGTGAGTTTGAACTGCTGATTTTGCAGTTGGGACCCCAATACCTAACCCACTGTGCCACCAGAACCCCTTCTACTCACTCTTACTTTATAGATGATGAAACTGAGGCAGTTCTTTACCCAAGATTTTGGTTAGTAAATAGAGCTCTGAATATAGGCAGTTTCGTTCCAGGATATATGCTCTCAACCACTATACCATATTGTATCTGCAATTTAATATATACTAGCCGAAGAGTTTTAATTCTCAAAGAAAGAAAGAGATTATTACAGAATCCCTACTGTATGCACTCCATCTGGATTGGAAGAAGGTTTATTAACCACTTGTGATATGCAGATGGTACAACCTTCCTTGCTGAAAGCATGAAGACTTGAAACACTGGAGAAAAATCCAGAACTGCTGCTTTCAGTTGAATGGCAACAAAAGTTCTCACAACCAGACCGACAGACACCCTCATGGTGTACACAGAAAGGAGCGGCGCTGTTCATTTTACTCAGATCCACCGTGAACATGGAAGCAGCAGGTGGGGAATCAGATGATGCACTGCAGTGGGCAAACCTGCTGCCCGAGCCCTACTTCATTCAAGTGTTAAAGAGCAAGGATGTCACTGAAAGGACTAAGGTGCGCCAGACCCACACCAAGTATTGTCAATCACCTCATGGACTTAAGTGAAAAGGACTGTTTCTTATAAAAAGCTAGAGTGTGTTCCTTAGAGGCAAGGAAGGAGACTTGTCTTTCATACTTTGGACGTGTTGGCAGGAGAGACCAGTCCCTGGAGAGGGACAGTGTGTTTGGTAGCGGGGCAGCAAAGCAGATCCTCAAGGCGAGGGATTGACCCCATAGCTGCAGCAGCCATGGGCTCAGGCACGGGAACAACATGAGGATGGCCCAGGACTAGTCAGGGTTTCGCTCCATGGTGCACAGGGTCGGTCGCTATGGGTTGGAATCAACTCAGGGGCGGCTAGCAACGAGGGCTAAGGGAGGACTGACACAGTGGCTGCAACACTGGGCTCGAGCTAAGAACTGTCAGGATGTGCAGCACTGGGCTGTGTTTCAGTCTGTTGTGCATGGGATCGCTATGAGTCAGAACCAACCAGATGGCACCTCCTAAAGTTAAGTGCTCCGCCCCTAAGCACAGGCCAGCAGTGGAAACCCACTCAAAGACATCTCAGAGGAAAAGCTAGCTGCTCTGCTTCAGAAAGGTTCCAGACATGAAACCCCGTTGGAGCACAGCGCCTCTCTGAGACACATGGCGTAGCCGGGAGTCAGAAGCAGCGCCACGACAGACAACTGGTCTGAGCACTTACCGTTAAGGTAGCAAATGATGTTCCCCTTTACCATTACTATCTCTTCTCCCACCCCACCCCCATGTGTCTTTGACAGGTGTGCCTTTGTGTAACAAAATGGCCAAAAGCCCTCAGCAAAGATTTTATTATTTTTCATGTACCCTCCCTTGGCCCTATGACTACTGAGAAAAATAAGACACTTGCAGTGTCTGCCCCTGACCACCCCTCCACGGACCCACGCTTGAGCCAGTGGCAGTCAAGAGACCAAAAAGGAGGGGTGGGGAGGAGTGGAAGAGCAATGGTTTACCTAAGGTCAAGGTGGAGGGGTCGGTTACAGAATCACAGAAGTGGATCTTGGCTGTCAAAATGGCAGATACTTGTCACAACTCAATTTAATATCTAACACTGATCTTTACAAATAGTTAAACATTATTATCTTTGAATCCTTGGCCTATGAAACTTTCACCTCGAGTCCTGAATCTGGAAATCTTGCCTATTACCATGTTAGCCTTTCTTCTTGCTGTATGTCTGATTTTGAACTCCAGGGTTACGCTATTGACTTTACCACAAAGGAAAAACGTCTCAATGATGCATTCAATCAATCAGTGCCAAATTAAATTCCCTAATAAAGTTCTTAGAAAAGAGATGATCTGCTCTTCATTATTTTCCATTCTCCTGGTTCAGTTAAGCCTATTTTCAGAGGCCCTAACATAACGGTTCTCAACCTGTGAGTCATGACCCCTTTGGGGGTCCAACAACCCTTTCACAGAGGTCACCCAATTCATAACAGTAGCAATATTACAATTATGAAGTAGCAACGAAAATAATTTTATGGCTGGAGGGGAGGGGGTCACCACAACATGAGGAACTGTATTAAAGGGTCACAGACTTAGGAAGGTGGAGAACCACTGCCCTAACACCTCATTACTGGCAACAGTTTCTCTTCCATAGTACACACTTTAAGCAACCACTCCGACAACCAGCTCTAACTTGCACTCCAACAATTCTGCAATCCCTCTGATTCACTGACACCGATTCCTGTGTCACACATCAGCTCATGTCCTCACTACTACCATCCCACCACTACCTATTCCATCATTATAATTATCCCCTGGCCCATCGTCTTCTATTACACTAGCCTGGCAGAACCTTAATCTCGATTACAGTCAATCTCCACTGATTCTTATCATTTAATAATTTATTATTTGCTATTATTTTCATTGTGCCATTCACTGCTATCATGTAAGGGTTACAAATCTTTACAGGAGTAAAAGGCATAATGGCACTCCCTCAAAAAGGCCTAGCCGCCCAAAGCATAATCACCAGGGTTCACGACTGTGCCATTATCATTTATTTATTTTATTATGTTATTCTCCTCATGCGCACCTAAACAGCTAAAAAAAAAAAGTCACTATCATGTTAACGGGCCTCATTTCAAATACCTAACTACATTCTTCTGGTAGGCCCTTCTTGACGCCTTCCAATGTAGCATTTTCCTCAAGTCATGTTTGGCACTGTTAACCTGGAGGAGCCATGTGACATAGTGGTACAAGGTGGGCTGCAATCTACAGGGTCGACAGTTCCAATCCACCGGCAGCTTTGATGGAGAAACACCTGGCTTTCTATACCCATAAACAGTGAAAATAACACGCCGACATGAATCAGAGAGCCTTTGGAGGGGTCTGAAGGCTGGCCCCAATCCCAACTATGTGGACAGCTGCCCCCCCAGAATAATTTACTTTAGAGTACAACACTGAAGCTGCAGCTTGGGTAGAGGAACATGTCTGACCTGAGCACACAGGAACAAATGAAGGGGGAGTAAGACAGTGGAGCACATCCTGGACCATCAAGTCTAGAGGATGATAGATCCCTACTCAGAGCAGCCAATGCACAGAGAGGACCATATAGTGGAGAGGACCCCACTATGTGACACAACGTCCATCCAGGGGACAATACTAGAGACACAGTGGCGGGATTGGCCCAATCTGACGCCACCACACCAAGGCAAAACATTAAGGGCCTGCAGCAGAACAGTGGGGGGAGTGCCAAGGACAGATTTTGGGACCAGAGCTTGGCATCCCATTAGACTCCACTGGAGGGCACAGATAGAGGTCAACAAACAGACCTTGAACTATTTATAGGTTTTTCTTCTCTTTTTAAATAATTTTTTTCTTAAATCTGCTTATTTATTGTTGGGTTATTTTTGTTGTCGTTGTTGTCACTTTGTTGCTTCACCAAGCTCTCTATGTCTTGCTTTTTTGTGCATATTATTATCTCTGTAGGTCTAGCTAGGTAAGATAGGTTGGAAGAACAGTTGGAAGAACAATGGGACCAGTGGTTCTGGGGGGACATGGGAGAGGGGGAGGTGGTGGAAAGAAGGTGGTGTTGACCAACCCAGGGTAAAAGTGAACAAGGGGCCCAAAATCAGTGGCAGGGAGGGTGTAAGAGTCCTGGTAGGGATTGATAAAGGACAATGTAACTGAGAAAAATTACTGAAACCCAAATGAAGGCTGATCATAATAATGGGAAAAGCGGAAAGTAAAAGGAACTAGAGGAAAGAACTAGGAGGCAAAGGGCATTTATAGAGGTCTAAATATACCTATGTACATTTATAAATATATATGTGTATATATATGATGGGGAAATAGCTCTGTGCATATATTTATAGGCTTAGTATTAAGGCAACAGATGGACATTGGACCTCTGCTCAAGTACACTTTGTTCTATTAAATTGGCATTCCATGATGCTCACCCTCCTGAGACAATCACTGAAGACATAAGCAAATATAGTGAAGAAAGCTGATGTTGCCCTGTTATCAAAAGATAAAATGTCTGAGATCTTAAAGGCTTGAAGGTAAACAAATGATCATGTAGCTCAAAAGCAACAAAGTCCACATGGAAGAAGCACACCAGCTTGAGTGACCACGAAGGGTCAAAGGGATCAGGTATCAAGCATCAAAGAATAAAAAAAACATATCGTTGTGTGCCCACCTTCCTGATATGACTGGTGAAGACAAATATGTGCATAAACAAATGTGGTAAAGAAAGCTGATGGTGCCAGGCTATCAAAAGATATAATGTCTGGGGTCTTAAAGGCTTGAAAGCAGACATTTAGCTCAGACACAACAAAATCCACATAAAAGAAGCACACCAGCTTGTGTGATCACGAGGTGCCAAAGGGATCAGGTATCAGCCATCAAAAAACAAAAAACTGGATCATTGTAAAGAGGGAAAGTGCAGATTGGGGACCCAAAGCCTATTTCTTTAAAGAAGAGTCACAGGGAGAAGACCAGTCAGTCAGGGTGCAGTGTAGCAATGATGAAACATTCAACGTTCCTCTAGTTTTTAAATCCTTCCCCCACGATCATGATCCCAATTCTACCTTACAAATCCAGCTAGACCAGAGGATGTACACTGATACAGATAGGAATCAGAAACATAGGGAATCCAGGACAGATGAGTCCTTCAAGACCAATGGTGAGAGTGGCGATACCAGAGGGTGGAGGGAAGGTGGGGTAGAAAAGAGGAATCGATTATAAGGATTTACATACAGACTCCTCCTTGGGGAATGGGCAACAGGGAAGTGGGTGAAGGGGGACATCGAACAGTATAAGATATGACAAGATAACAATAATTAAAAAATTATCAAGTGTTCATGAGGCAGAGGGGCGTGGGGAAGGAGGGGTAAAAAGAAGGAGATGATACCAAGAGCTTAAGTAGAAAACAAATATTTTGAGAATGATGATGGTGGCAAATGTACAAATGTATTTGACATGATGGATGGATGTATGGATTGTGATGAGTTGTATGAGCCCTCAATAAAATGATTTTTAAAAAATAAATAAAATGGGGCTGAGACCCGGTGGTGTAAGTGGTTGAGTGTGGGACTGCGACCCGTGGGCTTGGAGGTTCAAATCCAGTGGCGGCTCTCAGGAGCGGCGGCTGGGTAGCGCCCACGACCACCAGAGGCAGTGATGCCCCCCAAAGATAAATAAATAAATAAAATGGAGTGGGGGAAAAACAGTGACCGTCTTGGAAATGAGCAAACATTGACTGGCTGACAGAGAGAGACCACTGCTATGCCATGGGAGAAAGATGCGGCTTCTACTCTTAAAATGAGTCAGTCTCAGGAACCCACAGGGGCAGTACTACTTTGCTCTATGGGGTCACCACAATGCAGTAAGCTCGCATCAGTTTAGGCCCCAATTCCAAGTGATTCACAAACTCTCCTCACTCTTCATACCTGTGGCAGTTCTGGTGTCATTCAGGGTTGCCGTGAGTCAGAATCAATGGCATGCCACAAGCAACAGATAACTAAGTGCCGGGTATACTTGTGAGGATTAACCCATTTACTTCTCACATTCTTATTACATAGTAAGGAAACTGAGGCACAGAAAGGTTAGCTAATTTTCTCATGGCAACACACCTCAGAAGTACAAAATATAAAATCCCTCTTCCCCCCTAATGCTCCTCTTTCTGCTTGTCTTCACTGCAAAGCTCCTTTGAGAAACTATGTTTGCAGGCCAGGTGCTACACTTTTTCTTCTGCCATTTTGTTTGGAACTCCTATTAGAGAACATTTCCTACCAAACACTCAACTGAAATTGATCATTATGATTATCAAAGAGCTCCATATTGCTGAGTCCTTGTTTGGTCCTTGTCTTACTCAACCAATTAACACTATTTGAGAACCAACTCCTCCTTCAAACACTTTCCTTACTTGGGTTCTGACTCCTCAAATCTCTCTTGGTTTTCTTTCTCTTCTGGACTCTCTGCTTTGATTCCTACATTTAGGTACTCATCTTTCTGAGCCACGAACTCCACAAGGACCAGGAGCCAGCTCTCAGACCACTCCTCTTCTGGTGTTGCTAGGGGCCATCAAGTCGGGTCCAAGTCATAGCAACCCCCTGTACAACATCATGAGCCCAACTTGGCTCTGTGCCACGGCACAATTGTTATGCTTGAGGCAACTGTTGAAGTTACTGTGTTCACTTCACCAAAGATGGTCTTCTCGCTGCTCCTCCACGTTACCGCACATGATGGTCTTTTCCAGGACTAGTCTCTCCTGATAACTAGATGGCCAGGCTAGATGAGATGAAGTCTTGCCATGCTTGCTTCTAAGGAACATTCTGGTTGAACTTCTTCCAAGACAGATTTGCTGGCTCTGACAGTTCAAATTCTTTACCAGCACCTTAAGTCAACTGCATCAAGTATTCTTCACTCTTGTTTATTTATTCATTGTCTAATTTTCACAGGCATAAGACACTATTGAACATACCATGGCTTAGTTCCACTCAACTGAACTTGCTGCCATTGAATCAATGACAACTCAGAACAGCCCCATAGGCTCGGTAAAACTGCCCTTGTGGACTTCTGAGACTCTTAACTTTTTACAGGAATAGAAAGCCCAGTCTTTCTCCCGAGAAGCTGCTGGTTGATCTCCAACAACTGTCCTTGAAGATCACTGCCCAAGGCATAACCACTACGTACAGGCCTCATGTGGCTTGGGTTGGGCACATCTTATTCCTCAAAGTACCACCTTTGATTTTTCAACACTTTAAAGAGGTCATGTGTAGGTTTACCCAATGCAATATGTCATTTGATTTTTTGACTGCTGTTTCTTTTTTTTTTTTATTTAGGCATCATTGCCCTCAGGTGGTGGGAGTAGGAGGCCCAGCCTTTGCTCCTGGGAGCCGGAATTGAACCTCCATCCCAGTGGGCCGCAGTCCCGCGCACAACCACTACGCCACAGGGGCTCAGCCCCTTGACTGCTGTTTCTATGAGTGCTGATAGTGGATCCAAGCAAGATGAAATCCTTGACAACTTCAACCATCTGTTTAGCATGATGCTGTTTGCCAGCCTAATTGAAGGTATTTTGTTCATCCTTACATTGAACTGCAGTCCATACAGAAGGCTACAATTCTTGATCTTCATCAGCAAGTGTTTCAAGTCCTCCTCTTCTGTAGCATCATCATTCAATCTTGTGGCTTTAAATATCTGTTCTGAATTTATAACTCAAACCCAACCTGTTTCCAATACTGTTCTTCCTGACTATTCAGTAGGCATTTAAAGTTGCACCCTCAGGTACTTTCTAAACCACTTACTCTGCTCTATTTTTCTTTAGACACATATCACCTGATATAAGATGTAGCTTTAAAATTTTGTGGGTTAATGGAATTCTTGAAATTATCTCAGAAACTTTTTGATATTTCTTATAGATATATGTTTATTGTCTGCTCCTTTTCATTATTTGACTATTTGCATGCAGGAAGATAGTTCATCCACGTTTTACTCTCATATAGGAAGCATCTAGAACAGCCTGCCACATAAAAGTTGGGCAATTACTTTAATAACTGGATATAATTGAAGAAATGTTTTCTACTATTAATGTAACAGACAAAACTAAACATGCATTGTTGTTGAGTTGCTTCAGAGTCACAGTAATCACAGAGGATGGATCAGAACTGCCCCCCAGGCATGCAAGGCTATCATCTTCATGGAAGCAAACGACCCCATCTTTCTCCAGCAGTATGAACTGCTAACCTTGAGATTTACAGCAGTATGCGTTAAACACTGCACTATCCGGACTCCAGTGGTACTGGAATATGCCTAGGATATAGAATTTAATTGTAATATGCTGGTGAGGCATAATTAATTACTTAATATGACCTCGAGCTACAGTTCTTCATTTTGTGATATGCTGTAAATCTTTGCTTCTACACCTGTGATTAAAATCCAATTTTGGAGTAAGTTCACTGTTATGCTAATGAGATAGGCTTAAAGTGGGATCTATCTTGAGTCCTTCTCGGGAAGGGGCTCTGGGTGTCAAAGCTGTAAAGCACTGAGGGACTAACTACAAGATCAGCAGTTCAAAACTACCAGCCTTTCTGAGGGAGCCCGATGGTTCTTTTCACTCCCATCAAGAGCTATAGTTGGGCTGAGCCCTGGTGGTGTAAGTGGTTGAGTGCGGGACTGCAGCCCGTGGGCTTGGCGGTTCAAATCCAGTGGCGGCTCTCGGGAGCAGCGCTGGGTAGCTCCCATGACCACCGGAGGGCAGTGATCCACTCCCCTCCCCCCCCCTAAAAAAAAAAAAAGAGCTATAGTCTTGGAAACTCAGAGTGGCAGTTCTACCCTGACCTATAGGATCATTGTGTATCCATAGCAACTTGATGGCAGTGAGTTTTCAGTTTTGGTGTTGTCTTTCTGGGAGATGTGACACACCAACATCCTGAGTTCTCGAAGGATTTGCTGATTAGCCATCATCTTTGGTTGAAATAAGAACTTCAAGTTTTAGGTTGTTTCCTTAAGAAAAACCATCAGTTTGCTGTTTAATTGAGACTGGGATCACAGAACTGGCTGAGACTAGGCCTGGCCCACTTACGTACAGAAGTGATCAGTATGTCCTCTATCTAACCTTTTGATATGAGAAGGCAAAAAAACACACCCATCAAAACCTCAGAGATAAGCAAGAGGCCGTCTTTGTGGTTCTCCTTCCTTTCCTGACTGAGCAAGCACAGAAGACTAGTTACAGGGTAACCAATACCACTCCAGCACCAATTACCATCTAAACAAAGACCACTGACCCAAACTCCATGGGATGTGATTCTGGCAGGCTGCTTTGCTTAGTTAACAAGGAAAGACATGCTTTCACCTTTAGATCTTTCACATCTCTGCGTACTATCTTTTGTTCTGGATTCTGCACCTGACTTGCTTCTCTCTGACTTCTCTATGTCTTGGGACTTGAGCCAGAGGCATATGGCCTGACCTGATTCATCAGCCTTATGAGTCATCAGTTCTTATGGAGCTGTTATGGTTTGGAGAAGGAGAATCCTTCAGAGGAACACCTGGGGCTTGCGAACCTCCAGAACCATGTGAGAATTTCGTTCACAGTTAATAGATTCTGTGAAACATTGGAGGAATTTGAAGAAACCTGAGATGCGAAGGAGCAAACTGGGGCACATTTAGGGCATCTTTAATTCCCACCATTATCAGGAATGGAGGAAAGCTCATTAGCAATCTTCAATATACAAATGAAACAACGTAGCTTGCTGAAAGTGAGGGCTGGAAGCACTTGCTGATGAAGATCTAGGATTGCAGCCTTGAATAAAGAAAACCAAAACCCTCGCAAATGGACCAACAGCTTATCATCAGTTATGATAAATGAAGAACAGGGTGAAGTTTCTAGGATTTCATATTACTTGCGTGCACAATCAACACTCAAGGAATGAGCAGCCACGAGATCAAACAACCCACTGCATTAGGTAAATCTGCTGCACAAGAGCTCTTTAAAGTGTGGAAAGGCAAGGATGTTACTTTGAGAGGTAAGGTGCACCTGACCCAAACTGCAATGTTTTCAATAGCCTCAGCTGCATGTAACAGTTGGACACTGCCAAGGAAAAAGAAGAAGAACCAATGCATTAGAACCGTCGTTCTGGTAAAGAGTATTAAAAGTACCATGGCCTGCCAAAGGAACAAGCAAATTGGTCTTAGCGGGCATACAGCTAGAATGCTCTTTAAAGGGGGGATGGTGAGCCTAACATTCTTTGGACATGTGATCAGTAGACACCAGTCCCTTAAAAAAAAATTATTCCCTAGGTAAAGTAGAAGGGCAGTGAAAAAGAGGAAGGCCCTTGACAAGATGGACTGTCACAGAGGATGCAAAAATGGGCGTGGTAGTTACATAATTTCATGCCAACTTGATAAATGAGTGAAGAGGTGCAGTCTAGACTATCAATCCGGTCACAGCCTAATCATGCTTCCCTGTGGGTGTGGCCTTCTCATGAGGATTCTGGGGACTTCCTCTCTTTTTCCTGAGAGGACACTCTCTCTCTCTGGGATACTTCCCTGTTGACAGGCTACATGTAGCCACACTGTTGGCAGCCAGAACCCTGGAGATGCTTCCATCATCACTGGATCCATAAGACTTTCCACCCACAGGTTCTACATTTGGCCTCTCTGTATGTGCTGCATGAGTTTGAAGAGGAACTCATGAGCTAATATTGAACATATGGGCGAATATTGAACTTATGGACTTAATCTAGACTGGGGTGGGGTGTTTGATGGATGCATTATTGCTTCTAATATACAGCTTCGCTTACATATCCACAAGTGAACCTGGATTTGTTTCTCTAGTCAACCCAGTCTAACACAATGGGCTTAACCACAAGAAAAATTGTGAGTATGGTGCAGTACCGGGCAATATGTCCTTCCACTGTACATGTGCTAGGTTTCTGGGATGGTTTACCTCAGTTCTCAACACGAGAGAATACACGTGGCAGAAGCACTTTTGTAAATCCCAGTAACTTTTAAAAGGGAAAGGGAAGTTTCAGGTGTTATAGTCTCAGAAAGTACATGTTGGCTCTGGAAAGTGTGCAGGGCAGCATGGAGTCCTGCATGGAGTGTGCAGGGCTGCATGGAGTGTAAGAGCTTGTGATTGAAGATGACCACTTCAGGGGAGCACACACACACACACAAAAAAACATGTGAAAGAAGTACCAGAACAAGAGTATGAAACCAGAGTGCAGAGCAGAGAGCGACTGCTCTTGGTCCCTACTTTTATTCTCTCCCACTACGTGAGGGGGCACGGTTGAGGGTATTGCCATTCTCAGTGGCTCAGTTCTGGCACATCTGTGACGTAAAATAGCTGGTGCCTCCTGGGTATGTGTTCAGGTTGATCTCCGCCAGTGTCTAGTAACCTAGGTCTGTGCGCGCTCAGTTTTGGATTCGCCCCATGGGTATCTAATGTGGACCTGATTTCTTTGCCACCCTTTTACTGTGGCATGGCCAGCTAATGTTTGTGTAGCATAGGCATTTGGTGGAGACAACCCCTTCTGTCCCTAATCTTTCTACGTGTCACACGGGCTTACTATGAGCGGGGGCCCACTCAACAGCACCTGACAACAATAACCTTGCTTCACTGGGACCAGTCTTCTACTGACCAATCTAACTGATTTCTTACAGCCTAATAGGGATGCAAAAGGAGCTGTAAGTGAGTTTGTCGAATGGCATTTTTTTGCTTTTAAAAATTTCTTCCTCATGGCAACATATGTACAAATATGCTTATATAACTGATGTATGTATGGATTCTTAGAAGAGCTGTAAGAGCCCCCAATAAAATGATCTCTTAGTAATTTTTTTAATTTAAATTAAAAAAAAAATTTAAATTTTCTCACAGGGAAACTTGGTTTCAGGCATCTGTCTCCAGATAAGGTGAAAAGAGGGGCAATACCAGTAAAGAATGGGGCCTTTCCCCACCTGGCTGCTCGTCGCCATTCATTACTCGTTCCTTGAACTACTGTTAAAACAAAGAGAAGATGTTTGGGAGCCTTGGGACTCTTAGAAGAGGCCAAATTTCTTCAATGTGTCAACCAGGTCAAAAGAATCTGCAGCCACACAAGCTGTCCACTATAATTTAGGACATCAAGTAACAAGAAACTAGTTAGAAGTGAGTATATATCAGACACTAAAACAAAGTTAAGAGTAACAGTCATTTTGAATACAAGTGATAATCAACTTAAAAATAACATTATCCAGAAGTTAACTGGTAAACAATTGTCTGGAACTCATACCACCCCTCCATCATTACTATTAAAAAACAGTAGGATCCCAAATAAACAGTAGGATCTCAGTTAAAATGAAAGGGTTTTCAAAATACTATACCTTTACAATGGAAAGAAAAAAAATACTAGTAAAGGAATATAATTGGGGGAGGGCACATAATTTCTACACCAAAAACTGTAGAACTGGGTTTTCTGGTAGTCCTAGCCCCTTAACATGAAGGCTGAAAAGTGGGACAGAGAAAAAGAAAAAAAAAAAGGCATGTATGTCAGTCTGGGAGGACCAGAAACAAACTCAAAATCACGCATATGTGTATAAGAAAGAATTTTATCTACCAAGAGCAGTTGAATATTGAGAAAACATCCCAGCCAAGTCAAGATCAAGTCCATAAGTCCAAAATTAGCCCATCTGTCTGATACCTGTCTATAAAGTCCTCTTCAGACTCACGAAACACATGCAATAAAGCCAAATGTAGGAAGAGCACAGGCCTCCCCTGGAAACAGACCCTCTGCTCCAAGTCAAATCTCTTCCTGGACAAAGCACAGTGGCTGGGGTTTAACTGCCCCCAATTCAGCACAGCTCTGGAGTTTTCCCTATGGAACAATTATTGCTCTTCAGAGACTGTATGACACCCTTGGCCCAATCCTGTGTAAGTCTTTTATCCTCCACAGGTCCACAGAGATCCATTGCAAGAGCACTCTCTAATAAACCCCTGTTTGCTAACCTCCATTTCACAATCAGCTTTTCAAATACCCCAACTGCTGACAAGGAAAGACCTTTACCTATCTTTCTGAAATTCAAGACATGGAGGTGATAAAACCCAAGGGACATAGAAATAAAGTTCTCACTTCATTTCTCAATTACCAGGGATGAAAAGCTGCCAAGAAAAATAAGGACATTTACTATTTAAGGCAGCAGCTTTGTAGCTGAACAGTTTTAAATCTGAGTAACTGTTTATTGACTGGGTAACCGATTGCACTGTGTCCTCCTACAAATATGCGTCACCGTGGCAGGGCCATAATTCTCAGGTTTTGGATTTAGGTAATGGGCTGTTACATAACAAGATTACTGTCCCCCATGACGTGATCTGATAGATCAGACTTGAAATGATATAAATGATGTAAATGTAAAATGTAAATGATGCTTATGTTAATTTCATGACTGAGCTGTAGGGGGAGATTCTAGCCTGTTAATCTGGAGACAGCCATTGAGTAGCCAATGAGGCCTCTGTGTGGGCATGGCTTTCTCCTGAGACTTCTGGGAAATCTCACAATATTTCCCTCATGAAGATGAGAAGCTATTTTCCCAGTTGTTGGTAGTTTGTCTCAGAGAGAATGAATTACGGTAAGACAAGATGGCAGCATCTAAGTTGCCGAAGGAGAAGCCACACGGCTTTGTCCTGATGGAGCCAGACCTCTGAAGCTGGAGAGACCACGTGGGGAACCCTGCCAGCGGTGAGTTGCTTCTACCACCACTGGATGCTGTTGGTGGACGCTGAGCCCTGGAAATGAGGAACCATGAGGAGACCCCTGCTGGCACCGGGACTCTGCACTCACTGGCCTGTGTGACTTTGTGAGTCGGAAGGAGACTTTATAGACTGGTATCGAGCATATGGGCTAATATCGGACTTATGACTTTGAACTGGACTGGGCTGGGATGTTTTCTCAATGTCCTGTTCCTCTTGTATATAAACCTTTTCTTTATATCCATATGCATGTCTATGAAATTTGTTCCTCTAGTCTACCTTCATCCTATCAGAGCCCTGGTCCCATGTTTGGGAAGTTTACCTGGGGGGTGGCTTGGAACACCTTTGATTTCTAAAGTGTTAAAAGAGAAAGAAGCTCACTCACTGCTACTGAGTCAATTTGACATGATGCGACCCTGTATGAGCAGAACACTGCCTAAGGTTTCTGAGACTCTATGACAGTAGAAAGACTTGACTTTCTCCTGCAGAGCAGCGATCTTGCTGTTAGCCACCCAACGCTTAATCACTATGCCCCCAGGGTCCTACAGACACCAGGAAAAAAGAAGTTTGGCCTCAGGGTCAAACTGGGAACCTCTTAGACTCAGGAGAAGGCCAAGATACTTCTAGATATCTAAGAAATGCCAGATCCAAGATGCTGAGGACACAAAGATCTTCCCCAGAGGCACAGGAGAAAGCCTACACACACACACACACACACACACACACACACACACAAAATAGCTAGCACCCTGAACTTCTAGCCTCCTAAACTGTGAGAAGAAATTTGTTTATTAAAGCCACCCACTTTGGGCATTTCTTTTATAGCAGCACTAGACGAGACCCTGGGCAAGATAATTAATGAACCTCTCTAACTCTCGATTCTATCCTCTGGAAAATACAGGTATCTAGTACCTGCTTCAAGAAGTGTAGTATTGGGCCACTAATCACAAAGTCAGTAGTCTGACTCACCAGGTGCTTCATGGGAAAAAGATGAGATTCTCTACTCCCATCAAGAATTAGAGTGTCATTCCTCTGGTTCTTTAAGGTTTCCTCACTCCCCACTATCAGACCCCCTTTTAGTTCTAGCTAGACTGGAGCATGTAAACTGGCACAGATAAGAACTCACAACACACAAAACTCAAGTCAGATAAACTCCCTCAGGAACAGAAATGGGAGTAGCAATACCAGGAGGGTAGGGGGAAAAGGGGAGGAGGAGGGGGAAACCAATTGCAATGATGGATACATAATCCCCGTCCTGGGGGGTAAGGGGGTGGTGAACAACAGAAACATGGGTGAAGGGAGACAGTGGTCACTGTGATATATGAAAACAATAATAATTTATAATTTAACAAGTGGTCACATGGGTGGAAGGGGGAGGGAGGGAAAACAAAAGGGGAGATGATACCAAAGGCTCAAATAGAAAGTAAATGTTTAGAAAATGATGATGGCAGCATATGTACAAATACGCTTGATACAATTGATGTATGGAATGTTTTAAGAGCTGTAAGAGCCTCCAATTAAAAAAAAAGATTTACAGTCTCAGAAACCCGAAGGTGTCGTTCAACTGTCCTACAGGGTGGCTATGATTTGGAATCAACTTGAAGGTAGGGGCTTTCTATAAGATACTTGGTGCATAAGAAATGCCATGGCTTGGTGGCGTAGTCATACAAGTCAGGAGGCTAACTGCACGGTCAGCTTGTGGTTTTGAACTTCTTGGTTGCTCCTCCAGTTGCTCCTTGGGACAAATACTGGCTTTTGTACGCTTGTATAAAGAGTTATTCTCAGGAACTCACAGAGGCAGTTCTATCATGTCCTATAGGTCAACTGAGTCAGCATTGACTCAATGCCAGTGAATTGGGTTTGGTTTTTTTTGGTTTTGGGTGTCACCCATTCTAGCTTCAATGCTCCCTGATGATAGCTTTCTCTTTAACTGCTATCATTTCTGAAGAAATACCTGAGCTTGGCAGCACCTGTGTTGTTAAAGAAAAGACCTGACATTCATAGGGGTGATGGCTATCCCGCAACATTCACACGGGTAATGTCTATCCCTCCTGGCTTGAGTCTCTCCTCCAATAACGATTAGTCAAAAGGTTTACAAGAAGGCAGATTGGCCTAGAGACACTTCAGTGTTTGTGAATAAGCTGTTCATTGATCTACTGTCGTTCGTTCTCCAATCCATAAAAAAGAACCCACAGGGCTGAGCCCCGGTGGCGTAGTGGTTGTGCGCGGGACTGCGGCCCACTGGGACGGAGGTTCAATTCCAGCAGTGGGGCTGGGCCTCCTCCTCCCACCACCGGAGAGCAGTGATACCCAAAAACAAACAAACAAAAAGAAATGTGGCAACAAAAAAGAACCCACAAATTGATACCAATGTATTGCGATCTCATAGGGTAAAGCAGAACTATGCCAGCAGGGTTGCCTAGGCTGGAAATCTTTAGGGAAACAGATGGCCAGTGGGTTCAAGCTTCCAACCTTTTAGTTAGTAGCGTAAAGCTTAACCTGCTGCACTACCTAGTCTCTCTTTTAAAGATGTGATGTTTCTTATCATTCAGTCCTGAGGTAAGATACTTCTTTTAAAAAATCTATCTCTAATAATCTTGCCAGTGCTATTGCCTCTTTCCCACCATGTACCTTACTCTTCAATTAAAAGCTAAAGATCATTTTCCAGATGTCTACATATGGAACGCCCACCATGTGCTCGTCAGTCAGTTTGCTGTCCCGTGCAGCTCACTCACTGCCGTGACACTCCTGGCATTTCACATATCATCAGGGCCCCTTGTAGTGAGCAGGTTTCAGACAGCACAGCTTCTCAATTAAGACAGACGAGAAAGCCCCGGTGATCTACTTCTGAAACGTAGTCAAAGAAGACCTAATGGCTCGCAGCATCGTGTCGAATACAGCACTCGAAGATGAGCCCCTGAAGATGGAAGGCACTCAAGCACACAGTGGTCACACTGGACGCTGCCCTAAGGTCATCTGCATGGACGTCGAGGTTTTCTCCTGCCATACCTGGGGCTACCAGGGGCCCGAGGGAACTAAAAGGCAACGAACAATAATGGGAGCCAAAGAGAAACTGGGCTGAGAGACTGTTAATGCAATTTTAGAATATGATTTCTGTAGGGTGTATGGTGATGGCAAGACCAAGTGGTGAGCTCCCCAGTGGCAAAGTGAGTCACACATGCAGAGCAAACGAAAGGGACCAACTTTCGGACAATGCAAACCTCATGGAGTTAAGTTACACTTTTCTTAACCACTTGGTTGCTTCCCAGACCTGCTAGGAAAAGCTTTCTAACTAACCAACTTCAAAGGTTATTCATAAATGTCATTTTCTCTTTAAAAAGCCTTCTCTGTCTTGACCTGATCAACAAGAATTTTCTATCCTACAAATTCCAAAAGATCATGTCCACTCCATCCCTACTTAATGATGGAATTAATTGAAAATGTACAAGATAACAGGAGCCCTGAAGGCACTATCGAATAAGTATTAGACTGCTGTTAACCCCAAGATCAGTGGCTCACCAACTAGTTACTCTGTTAGAAAGATGAGGTTCTCTGCGTTCATAAGGATCAATAGTGGGGCTGAGCCCCGGTGGCGTAGTGGTTGTGCGCGGGACTGCGGCCCACTGGGCTGGAGGTTCAATCCCAGTTCCACAGGACCAAAGGCTGGGCCTCCTACTCCCACCACCAGAGGGCAGTGATGCCCCCCCCCCCAAAAAAAAAAAGATCAACAGTCTCAGAAATCCTACAGTGTCGCGGTGAGTCAGAACTAAGGAGAAAAAATTCACAGACCCTCTAGGAGGAAATTTACCTACTTTGCAATCAGTGATCATCATAAGCAGTAAAATAAAGCATATATACTTTAAATCAGTATCAAGTTCCATTTACGAATTGTGGTTAGATGAGAAAGACTGAATAAACACTTCCGAAGCTACATGTTCTATTTTAATATCACACAAAGAAAGCTGAAAATGAAAACAATCACTACCAGTTGATGCATGTCCATATATAATATATAATTCAGAGATGAAAATCCAAGTATGCCCTAGTATGGACATGAAAATCACACCAAATGCTATTCCAGTGCAAATAGAACAAGTTAAATTATCTGACAGGTGTGCAAATCCAACTCCATTGCCTTCTGGGCCTTGAAAGCAGAAATAGAGGTTGCTGAGTGAAGGGTGCCTGGATAGATTTTAGAACAAAAATTACTTCTTGCAATTCACTTCCTCAAAAAACAGGGCTGTCAGGGAACTGGCAAAAGAGCAAATATCCAATTTCAGACCTGGAAAAAAGAATTTGGAAGTCCATTTATTTTTTGACACCTAAGATGAGAGGGAAAAAGAAAACGATGTAAATAGACGAGCCCTGGTGGCACAGCTGGGCTGCTAACCGCAAGGTCAGCAGTTGGAACTCGTCAGCTGCTCCTCCTCGGAAGAAAGATGGGGCGCTCCACGCACATCCAGTTGCATCGTGGAAACTCACAGGGGCAGTGCTCCTCTGTCACATAGGGCTGCTGTACGTCAGAATCGACTCAATGGCAGTGAATTAGGTCCTGTGGCAGTCAAGTACCAGTGTGTCAATTTCATGATTGGAAGTTTGGGGGTGGAGTCTAGCCTGTCAATCTGGAGAGAGCCAATGAGGCCTCTGTGTAGGCGTGGCTTTCTCCTGAGATTACTGGGAAGTCTCGTGGTACTTCCCCATTGGAGAAGAGAGACTTGACTAAGTCTCTTACAGTCAGGTCTACCGACAAGACAAGATGGTGGCATGATGATAGATCCTGAGTCCTGGAGCCGGAGGAGAAGCCACATGGGCTTGCCCTGGTGGATCCAGACCTCTGGGGCTAGAGATGCTTCTACTGCCAATGGACCCTGCTGATGGATCCTGAGCCCTGGAAATGAGGAGCCATGGGGAGACCCCTGCCAGTACCAGGATGCTTCTACCCCAACTGGACACACAAGACTCTGCACCCACTCGCCTGTGACTGTCCTGGTGTCATTGCACATGCTCTGTGAGTCGGAAGGAGACTTTATAGACTGGTATTGGATGTGTGGGCTAATATCGGACTTATGACCTTGGACTGGACTGGGTTGGGATGCTTTCTCCATGTTCCATTCCTCTTGTATATAGGCCTTTCCCTTATATCCATATGCACGTTTATGAATTTGTTTCTCTAGCCTACCCGGACTAACACAGGTTAATATACTAAGATGCAATGATACTGCCAACTGGAAATAATCAAGTGTTTTAAGTACTTTTAGAAAACAAGTATAAATCATTGGCTTGAGATGAGGGTTATTTTTTGTTTTGTTTTGTTTTAAGAGATAAAATAGTTGTAATGAGAGAGAGAGAGAGGGACCAGACTTCAATCCGGTGCTTCAAAATGTGACTGCAACATACTGGTATGAATCAGGGAACCAACAGAGAGGTCTGAGAGGCTGGCCCCAATCCCAACTATGTGGACAGTCCCCCCACCCCCACCTCTATAAAGATGAATTCGCTTCAGAGGACAGCACTGAAGCTACAGTTCAGGGAGAGGGACATGTCTGATGTCACACAGGAGTAAATGAAGGGAGAGGAAGAGAGAGTGGAGCATATCTTGGCCCATCAAGCCCTAAGGACAATATTCCTGCTCAGAGCAGCCAAAGCACAGAGAGGACTCTAGGGCTGATCCCACTACGAGGCACAATGTCCTTCACTGACCCATGGCACTACAGGGGACAGCACTGGAGACACAGTGCAGGAATTGCACTGAATCTAACCCCACCATACCAAGGTGAAACACTAAGAGTGTACAACAGAACAGCAAGGGGAATAAAATAATGAAGTCCCCACGGTATACCAAAAATAGACTTTAGGGGCCACCAGATTAAACCAGAAAACACCTAAAGACCTTGAACTATATACAAGTGTTTCTTTCTCTATCCTCCCCCACCCCCCACCCCCCGGCCCCGTTGATTTTGTTGTTTTCTTCTGTTGCTTTGTTTTGCTCTTATATTTTGGTGCATATTACTATCTCTGCAGGTCTATTTAGATAAGATAGGTGGGATAAACAATCTGAAGGCGAAAACAATGGGAAGGCAGAGGAAAACAAGTGGGTGTTAACCCACCACTGGGCCAAGGGAACAACAAGTGAGCCAAAATTGATGGCAAGGAGGGTGTAGGAGGCCTCATAGGGCTTAATCAAGGGCAAAGTAACCGAAAAGAATTATTGAAACCCAAATGATGGCTGAGCACAATAGTGGAACAGGAAAAAAGTAAAAGGAAATAGAGGATGGAACTAGGAGGCAAAGGGCATAATAGAGGTCTAAATATAGGTATGTACATAAATGACCATATTTTTATATGATGATGGGGAAATAGGTCTGTGCATTTATTTATAGATTTAGTATTAAGGTAGCAGATGGATATTGGGTCTCTACTCAAGTACTCCCTCAATGCAAGAACACTTTGTTCTATTAAATTGGCATTCCATGATGCTCACCTTTCCAACATGAAGACAAAATGGGTGAAGGGCAAATGTGGTGAAGACAGCTAAAGGTGCTCAGCTATCAAAAGGGGTCTTAAAGGCTTAAAGAGAAGCAAGTGGCCATCTAGCTGAGAAGTAATAAAGTCCACATGGAAGAGGCACACCAGCCTGTGTGATCACGAGGTGTAAATGAGATCAGGTATCAGGTATCAAAGACCCAGAACAACAACAACAACAAAAATCCCATTGTGAATGAGCGGGCGTGTAGAGCAGAGACCCAAAGCCCATCTGTAGGCAACTGGACATCCCCTTAGGGAAGGTTGCAGGGAGGAGACGAATCAGTTAGGGAGCAGTCTAGCACTATTAGGAAGCACACAACTCTCCTCTAATTCTTTAGTGCTTGCTCCCTGCCACTATCATGACCCCAATTCTACCTTACAAATTGGCTAGACCAGAGCTTGTCAACTGGTGCAGATCAGAGATGGACACAGGGAATACAGAACAGATAAAGCCCTCAAGACAAAGAATGAAAGTAGATAAAAGGAGGGTAAAGGAAAGGAGGGGGAGAAAAGGGGAACCAATTACAAGGATCTCCACATAACCCCCTCCCTGGGGCGTGGACAACAGAAAAGTGTGTGAAGGGCGACATTCAACAGTGTAAGGCATGAAAAAGTAATAGTAATTTATAAATTATCAATGGTTCGTGAGGGAGAGTGGGGAAGAGAGGGGGAAAATGAGGAGTTGATACCAAGAGTTCAAGTAGAAAGAAAATGTTTTGAGAATGATGATGGCAACAAATGTACAAATGTACTTGACACAATGGATGGATGGTGATAAGAGTTGTATGAGCCCCAATAAAATGATTTTAAGAAAAAGATGAAATATACTAAACAAACATATATGGGGAGACTATCAAAATTCTTCTAACTTATTCAATTTGAGATTCATTACAATCTCATTTAGTCAGTGGGAAGGTTAACTTTATGGGTCAACTTGGCTAGGCTATGGTATCCAATTGTTTGGTAAAGTACCAGTCCAGTGGCCATTATAAATTACATGTATTTTTAATTACACTACGTACGGTGGCAGCTAACACAGATTACCTTTTATAATGGGGGGCAGGTCTCCATCAACCAAAAGCAAAAAAGGAGCTTTCCTATGAAGTGTTCTACTTCCATACTAAACAAGGGCCTTCACAAAATTAGTTTTAAAATGAATTAAACAATAACAGAAATTTTTTCATAAAAAACCAAATTCAATGCCATCAAGTCATTTCTGACTCATGGTGACCTTGTAAATAGACATTTTGCCAGAACACTCTTTCTCTTCATTCTGCTCAGTGAATAGCTGACAAGTTTTGTTGCTGCTAAGTGCCAGCCAGTTGGGTCTAACTCACAGCAAACGTGTGTAAAATAGAACAAAGCACCGCCCAGTCCTGTGCCATCCTTACAACCATACGTAAGTTTATAATGTGTGGCAGTCTTCACCACTTTGTCTGTTTGCCATACTGGGGTAGCTTGCTGTTTGTTGTGATGCTGAAAGCAGTGTCAGCCAATGTGAGGGAGTTGCAGCAAAGATTCCAGACTATGAACAGACTACACAGACGGACTAGTCTTCCCATTTAGAACAGCAGAACACTGTCAAGTGCACTGCCTAAAGTGAGCTAGAAGACACTCAAAATGGGCCTTCACAAAGCTGAGTCAGCCCCAAGAAATGGAGTCAAGTTTTCAGGACGTTAGTTGCTTGTGGGGCATGACTCAAAATAAGAAAAAACTTCTGAAAAATCCATTAATAATCTAAACTTGGAAAGTATGTAGGAAGAATCTATGAAAATTTGAAGTCTCAAAATGAAACGGATTGCATAAAGATTGGTAGCTGAAATGGGCTCTTGTTGGGTCAGTCCGTGATGACTAGAGAAAGAAATCCAGGACCTTCATGTGTGTATAAGAGAGAGTTTTATATCCAAGAGTAATTGCATATTAAGAAAATACCCCAGATCAAGTCCATAAGTCCGATATTAGCCCAACTATTAGTCAAATTAGCCCAGTATTAGTCAAATACTAGTCTATAAATTCTTCCAGAGGCTCACACAGCACATGCAATGACAGCAAATTCAGGAAGATCACAAGCCAGTAGGTGGAAGTCTTGTGGCTCTAGTGGTGGTGGAAGCATCCTAGCACCTGCGTGGGTCTCCACATGGCTCCTTCAGCTCCTGGGCTCTGGCTGCCATCAGCGTAACCTCCATATCGCTTATCAATAGGAATGTGTAGCAGAGAGTGTGTGTATATCTCGCCTCCAGGGAGGAGGAAGGGAGTTCCCAGAACTCTTAGGAAAAGGCCATGCCCACAGAGAGACATCATTGGCGATGGCCTGGTTAACAGGCTAGGTTCCAACCCTTCACTCAAATTGACAGGTGATTATGTAACTGCTACATAGTCACTTTGAATCAGGCAATTGTGTGGTTCACTATGTCAGAAATGACAAATTAAGAGGAAAGGCATGGCATCACATTGTCAAAAAGAACATGTCAAGATCTATCCTGAAGTGTAATGTTGTCAGCGAACTCCAGTCAATCCAACTATTATTCAAATTTATATACCAACCACTAAAGCTAGTGATTAAAAAAATGGAAGAATTACCAATTTCTTCAGCCTGAAATTGACTAAACTTTTAATCAAAATGTTAACTTTTAATTATTGACAACAGGAATGCAAAAGTTGGAAACAAGGAGTAAGGAACTCCAGTTAGAGAGTATGGCCATAGTGGTAGAAGTAAAGCTGGAGATCATGTGATACGGTCAGCAAGACCACCAAATTCTTCATTACAGGAACCTTTTTTCTTTTCTTTATCCTACCCCTCCTTTTTTCTTTTTAAAACTCCACCGCTTTTTTCAATAATGTAGCCAACAACTATACCTGTACTTCACCAGATGAAATATATGGGAATGAAAGTGACACTGCCTGTACGAAAAAACACGGAGAAACTTGCAAGCAGCAACTAGAATGAGACGAGGGGATTCATGTGGAACAGATCACCAACTTGCTCGTATGTAAGTTCCAGTTGAAGTTGAAGAAAATTAAAACAAGTCCACAAGAGCCAAAAGACAACCTTGAGTACAAAATACCACCTGAATTTCTAGAACATCTGAAGAACAGATTCAACACATTGAACACCGATGACAGGAAATGAAAAAGGCAAAATTTCATTAAAAAGTCAGTAAAGAAAGAAAAGACCAAAGTAGTTATCAGAAGAGCATTTGAAACTTGCTCTTGAACATAGAGAAGTTAACACATATGGAAGAAATGATGAAGTAAAAGAGTTGAGGGGCTGAGCCCCAGTAGCGTAAGTGGTTGAGTGCGGGACTGCGGTTTGCGGGCTTGGCAGTTCAAATCCAACGGCGGCTCTCAGGAGCAGTGCTGGGTAGGTCCCACGACCACCAGAGGCAGTGATTGCCCCCCCCCCCCAAATAAATAAATAAATAATAACAATAAATAAATAAAAAGCTTCTCTTAAAAAAAAAGAGTTGAACAGAAAATTCTGAACAACAGCTTGAAGAGATAAAGTATATAGAAATGTGCTAAGACCTAGACTAAGAAAACCAAGAACATTATCAGCATATAACAACCTGAAAGAACTGAAGCCTCAACTGTGTGACACTAAGATTCTACGGGCAAAATAATTGAACGATGAAGGAAGAATTAAGAGAAGATATTTGTATAGGTTAAGTATTAAGGTAGTAAGTAGATGGGCTTTGAGCCTCTACTCAAGTTCTCCCTCAATGCAAGAACACTTTGTTCTAATAACCTGGCATTCTGTGATACTCACCTTTTCAACATGATCACTAAAGACAAAATAAGTGCATAGGTTAATTTGGTAAAGAAAATGGATGGTGCCCAGCTAATGTAAGGTCTAGCTCTGGGGTCTTATTTTTTTTCTAACATTTTTAGTTGCCTTTTTATTTACATACTATAGAATTCATCTTGTGTTTGTGTGTACATCCAATTAAGAATTTTGAAAACTGCATACAACTTCTGCAGTCTTAAAGGCTTGAAGTTTAACAAAACCCATATGGAAGAAGCGCACCAACCTGCGTGATCATGAGGTGTTGACAGGATCAGGCATCAGGCATCAAAGACCCAAAACAAGCAATTCTATCTAAGAACCAAAGCTCATCTGAAAACAACTGGACATCCCCTCATGGAAGGGTCACAAGGAAGGGACAAGCCAGGCAGGGTGCAGTACAACACAGACAAAACACACATTTCTTTAGTTCTTTAATGCTTCCTTCCCTCTACTTCCCATCAACTATCATCCCTAGTTCTACCTTTCCAACCTGGCTAGTCTACAGAATGTACACCGGTACAGATATGAGCTCTTAACACACAGAATCCAGGATAGATAGACCCTTCAGGATCGATAATGAGAGCAGTGATACCATGAGGGGAGGACGAAGGGGAGGGGAGGAGGAGGAGAAACCGGGAACCGATCGTAATGATCTACATACGACACACCCGCACAGAAACGTGGGTGAAAGGAGACAGTGGACAGCGTTAAATATGAAAATTAAAATAACTCATAAATTATCAAGGGTTCGTGAGTGTAAAGGAGGGAGGGGAAAAAAGAGGAGCTGATACCAAGGATTGAAGTGGAAAAAAAATGTTTTGGAAATGTGATGGCAACTTATGTACAAATGTGCATGATACAGTTGATGTATGGATTGTTGTGAGAACTGTAAGCACCCCCAATAAAATGATTTATTAAAATTAAAAGAGAGATGATAAAAGAAATATCCAGAGTCGCTGTAGCAAAAGAGTTGGTTGGTATTCAATATCAGGAGGTAGCATATGACCAAGAACCAAGGTACAATGAAGGGAAAATTCTAAACTGCACTGAAGGCATTAGCAAAAACAAGATTCCAGGAACTGCCAAAATAAAAACAGAAATGTTTCAACAAGCTGATGAAGCACTAGAAGCACTCAACCACCCATGTAAAGAAATTTGGAAGACAGCTCCTTGGCTAACCTTCAGAAAGAGATTCATATCTGTGTCCATTTCAAAGAAAGGTGATTCAACACAATGCAAAAATGATTGCACAACAACATCATTAATAAGCAATCCAAGTAAAATTTTGCTAAAGATCATTCAACAACAGTTACAATAGCACACTGGCAGGAAGTTGTCAGGAATTCAAGCCAGATTCAGCAACACCTGGGATAAGGGCTAACACTGTTGATGCCAGATAGACTTGGCTGAAAGCGGGGAGTACCAGGAAGATGTTCACTGTGTTTTACTGATTAGGCAAAGGCGATTGACGGTGGGGTTCAATTTTAGAGCACAGAATTGTGCTGACACAGAATCTGTTCAAGGATTGAGACGATTATAGTGCTTAGATAACAAAAAGTAGAAAAGAATCAAGAGACGATTGTGAGAATAGAACAAGGGAAAATGTCTGGTTTACAATTAGGAAGGTGTGTTATAGCCTTTCACCATATTTACTCAATTTTTATACTGAGTAAATAACCCGAGAGGCTGAACTCTATGAAAAACAGCATCAGGCCTGGGGGAGAGCTTAATGTTCATGGAAGCAGCAGTCAAAAAATCAAAAGACGCCGTGCACTGGGTAAATGCTGCACAATGTTGAAGAGTAAGGACGGCATTTTGAGGACTAAAGTGTACCTGATTCAAACCCTGGTATTTTCAAATGTCTCATATATATGTGAAAGTTGGACACTGAAGTAGGAAGACTGAAGAAAAATCAATGTATTTGAACTATTGTGTTACTGAAGAATAAAGTATGAAGGACTATCCGAACAGAAAGTCTGTCTTTCAAATACAACCAGAATGCTCCTTAGAAGTGAGGATGGGTTGATTTTGAACATAATGTTAGAAGAGACCATGCCCTAGAAAAAGACCTCATACTTGGTAAGGTAAAAGGACAGTGAAAATGAGGAAGACCTTGAAGGCCATAGACTAACATGGTGGCTGCCACAACAGACTCAGACATAACAAAAATGTAAGGATGGCTCAAGTCTTGACAGTGTTTTGCTTTATTGAAACGATTTCCCCTAACTCTCCAGACTTCACCTCCTATGCATCTATGGTGGTGCAGTCACTTCCACTGCTCTTGTTATGGTTCCCCTCCAAATCATACTGCATACTCCCAAGTTTATTTTCTTTTTAAAGAACATTATGCACCCCCTGCGTTACTCAAAACCATCCAGAGATTTCTCACTCTCTAGAGGTTGAAATTAAGACAGAATCCACTCCACAGCAGCTGGTTTCAGGTTAAAATAGCTCCATTTCAAAACAGGGCGATCTGGGTCTCTCACTCCCAGGTTTTTTTTCACCCACAAACACTCTGCTCTAGCAATAGGGAGTCTTCTCTTTGTTGTCTCAAATTCTGAGCACACTATGCTCCATCTATCCACTCATCCAAATCCTGCGTGGCAAACAGGACTTCCTGCACAGTTACTGTGCTCAAAAGTCCAAAGCCATCATCGCCCCCTTTTCCAGCTCTTTAGCTTCACAGAGGCTATCGCCCTAATCAAGCTCCTCTAGTTAGCATGCAGCTGGCCCGAGAGAGGCCCATTTGACTCATTCTGTTAAATCATATTGAAATGACGGAGTGCCACAGAGAAGGCTATGGCTGAAGAAAGACAGGAGATCTTCATTCACCAAATATCTGTCAAGCAATTCCCAGTGTGCCAAGCACTACTGTGGGCCCCGTCCTCATGGACGTGGCTGTGCAGGTGTATGTGTTGGTTTGGGTTGCAGGTAGTAACCAACACCAAACACACGACTACAGAATCATTTTAAGGTTGGCCAAGCAGTTTAAAGAATGTAATAGTACAAGTTTCACGTGCTAAGACAGCACCATAGAGAGGATATTTTAGAAGGGTGGGCAGGAAGGGCAGGACTGAGATGTAACTGATGAGGACTCCGTTTCATCATGTGATTATACAGTTAACAAGCATCAACAAGCAGACAGTTAAAAGCGTTACCAAGCCCAAGAGCCCTACATTGTACTTGGGGTTCAAAGACTGTCATGATCACATTTTGAACACCCACACACCACCCTCTAGGAAGCAACGCTCCCCAGTATTAACAAGTCAGCGCGGATAGCATGCTGACTGACCAAGATTGCACAGGAAACATGAACTATCAAACTGTCTTTCCATAAAACACCAAATGACGGGCAGTTTTGGGAGCACCCAGGGCTTGAAGACAGTACTTCAGTCCAGGGGCCTCTTCTGCCACGAGTTAAGAACTCTTCTGCGAGCTCCTGAAGTAAGGGTCAGCCATCTGAGAGAACAGTATAAGGATACGAAAGAGTCTAAGTTTCTGACGGAGAAGTGGCACAAAGCGGATTCCTCCGTAGGCTAACCCGACTAAAATGGGTTTCAACAAGATCCAGACATTCTGGGGCTGGGGTGTAATACCCGGCTCAGCGCGGGGAGAACCACACCGGGCACCAGACAGCCAAGTGAGGCGGGGAAAGAGACTTCACTGGCTAAAAGGCACGAAGCTAATCTTCACGTCTGCAAGCGGGCGTAACGAGGAGCCCGTCTCTCCAGGAAAGTGGAGCTTCCGAAAGGGGCGTACACGCCGCACGGCCCGGGACGGTCCGAAGCCGCGGCCACTGTGGGCGCCGGGCGGAGCGCCGGCGGGCGCCGCGAGCACCGTACCTTCACCAGCCACACGCCCGTGTTCTGCTTGGCGCCGGTCAGATCGAGTTCGCCGCGCTCGGCCATGGCCCTGCCGCCGGGGCGGGGCGGGGGGAGTGTGTGGGACGCGGGTGCCGGGCAAGGGGCAGCCGCGGAGTCGGGAGCCGGCGCAGCTCACCCACCGGGAGGCAAGAACTCGAGGGAAACAGGAACACGCCGCCGGGAGCCCGGAAGTGCGCCTGCGCGCTGCGCCGCCCGTACGGCGCCCTGCTAGGGACAAACTTCCGGCGCCGGCCTCTTGCAGGATGATGTGGCTGCCCGAGCCGGCCACCTGTGAGCCCTCCTAACAGAATGGGACGAGTCAGACGGCAGCCCACGGCGTGAAAGATTGGAAAACCAAACACCGCGATCGGATGGGATCGATTCTGACTCACGGTGACCCAACAGGACAACGAACTGCCCCGCTGGGTTTCCCGAGCTGTGCCGCTTCATTGAGAGAGACCGCCTCGACAGACATTTTCAGTTAGCGCCCAGCGATTGACCCACTGTGTCACTAAGACACCTGCCAGTTAAGACGAATCAGCATAACTAAGGAAGACAAACAAATCAAACCAACTGCTTTAGAGTGGACTATGACCATGGTGACCCTAGTTGGGTTTCTGAAAGGAGAGACTTTCTACTCCCGTCTTGAAAACTCACCTTGTCGTACAATTGCGATGAGTCAGAATTGACTCGATGGCAGTAAGAAGGTTTCTGAGGCCAGACTGCCCTACCTGGGCTCCAACTGTTGACCTTCTGATTAAAGAGTGGAATGTGTAACTCACTAAACCACCAGAGATCCCTTTCAAAAACTCACTAAACTCATTGCCGTTAAGGGGATTCCAACTCACACCAACTTGATAAAACAGAGAACTGCCCCTGCTTGGCCTTGGCACAAGGGACTCCATCTTGGGTCTCTAGGCGCCTCAATTCTACCTCTTGGAACCCACCCCTCAGTGACTTCTCCCTCTGCCTGACTGCAGCTTCCTGGAGCCCGGTGCCCGGGATGTGTGTTTGCCCACCTCTGACCGCAGAGATAACGACCGTCTGCTCTGCAAAATCTGAGCTTTGTGTGCACTTCCCCTCCTTCCCTGTGCACTTCCCCAATTGTATACCCAGCAAACGGGGTATAAAAAAACACCCCATTTCTCCATTCGGCGCGCTTTCATCAGCTCAAACCTCCCGAGTTGGTGAATCCGGCCGCAAGCTTCCCAATAAAGCCTGCTTTAAATTTCAGTAATTGGCTCTCTGGTTCTGTGCGTGGCCGAAATCAACCTTACATCTTGGTGGCCCGTACGGGGGTCCCTCAGGAGCCCCCCTCTCTCCCCTAAATTCCCAGGACCTGCAGCTGCAGCGCTCTCCTTTTGGTGGCTTAACACAAACCTGCCAGCTTGGTGAGTTCCTTGTCCTCACCAGCCGACTCTCTCTGTCTCTGTCTCTTTCTCTTTTTCTGTTGGCTGGAACCCTGGTCAGTGAGCTCCATTGGAGTCTTCCCGCCTAGCGCCTCTCTCTCTCTCTCTCTCTCCTGTTCACAGGACTGCCAGCCCAGGGTCTGGCAGTAACGGTTCCTCTCTCTCCGGCTATCTCTCTTCTATGTGGCCTTTCAGTTTCTGTCTCGGTCTATACTTTGTGGGATCCCTGCGGTTCATGGGACTGCTAGCCCAGGGTCTAGCAGTACCTGCTCCCTCAGATTGGACCAGCGTCCAACGCCTCATTTTGGCTCGCCTGCAGTGTCTCTAAGTTCCTGTTTCTTGCTCTCCTCAAAACTCTATCCTCACCATGGGCACTGCGCAATTTGATCCGTCCACCCCATTAGGGTGTCTCTTTAAAAAATTTTCTGGTCTAGGTTACACGCAAACCTTGAGAAAGAAAAAACTCGTTTTTCTCTCCCAAGTTGCCTGGCCTCAGTATCAGCTCGAAAACCAGTCACATTGGCCCCAACTGGCACTTTCGATTTCAGTGTTCTACAGGACCTGGACCATTTCTGTAGGGGGACGAGTAAGGAGTCTGAAATCCCCTACCTGCAGGCTTTCTGGGACTTGTGTTCCCTCCACCCCCCAAATCCTCCTAGCCCAGTTCTCACCGCCCAAACTCTCCCAGGCTCCCTCTGCTGATGAACCGCCTGAACTCCTAAGCGCTCCCTTCCCCCCACTCTATCAATCGCCTCCTACACCTACACCAACACCTACCCGGAAACCTACTCCGACCCCCAATTCCCCATATGCCCACCCTCTAACCTCCCCCGTTTCATCCTATACCCGGTCTCACCAGACCTCCCTTGAGCAGCCCCCAGCCACTCTTTTCCCCATACGAAGAGTGGCTGGCACGGAAGGCTTAGTTCTCGGGTCCATGTCCCCTTTTCGCTTCAAAATCTTTCTCAGATTAAAACTCGCTTGGGTTCTTTTTCCGCCGATCCCTCCCGATATATCAAGAAATTCCAACACCTTTCCCAAACTTATAATTTAACCTGGCATGATGTTCAAGTCATCTCTGCTTCCACCCTTATCCCTGAAGAAAAAACAAGGGTCTTAGACGCAGGACGCCAGTTAGCAGATAAAGACCATATCATAGATCCTAATGTTCCTCTGGGACCTCAGGCCATTCCGCTAGAGGACCCCGGTTAAAATTATCAGTCTGGCCAGGAATCCAATCTCCTCCAGAGAAACCTCAAGAATAGGTATATTCCTCTATATTAGTTCCCACTTCATTTCCCAGTCTGCCCCTGATATCAAAAGAAAGTGACAGAAGGCTGAGGATGGCCCTGAAACTCCCATACAGAACCTGGTAAAAATGGCATTTAAGGTCTTCAACACCCGAGAGGACACAGCTTCCCAATAAAGCCTGCTTTAAATTTCACTAATTGGCTCTCTGGTTCTGTGCGTGGCCGAAATCAACCTTACAGCCCCCTCTGGGTTTCTGAGTTGGTAAATCTTTATAGGAGCAAAGAGCTTCATCTTTCTTCTATTTTAGTGTGCAAAAGAGATCCCAATATCAAATATAATTTAAGAACCACAGTAAGTGTTAAAAGGGAATGATGACAACAGGCAGAAAGACACAGGCACATCATACAGATAAGGGAGGCTGTGTGAAAATGGTGTCCAAATATTCAGTCAGGACACCAGTTAAATGAAGCATGGAACAAAAGAAACTCACAAATTCATGATTGGTGTGACTGAGACACCTACGTATACTGTCTCAGATAGACATGCTTAACCACAACTGATAGGGCATGATTCATAACTATGCAACCTCCTGTATTGCTCCTAGAGCTGTGATCTCCATCAATGACAGACCCAGGCAAACCCCTAAAAGAGACTGCCCTGGTCTGAGCTGGCTGGAGAAGGGTAGAGATAGTCCACTTCTCAATGCACTCTGACTGAGGGCAGGAGTAGCTACATCATTGCTTAAAAAATGGAATTCAATGGAGGCTTAATCCACAGGGACACAGAAAAAGGATTTTGGGCTTTCATCCTCCATAGCCTTCTGTGAACAGGATGCTCAGAATTTAAATTCTAATACAACTCCCCTGATCATAGATTATGTCATTAATAATCTTTTGATCACACCAGCTGGTGTGCTACTTAGCTGACACCGCACATAGATGGCTGCTTATTTTAAAGCAAGTCATGAAATTCCTAGATGATATTTTCCCCAATAGCCCGGCACCATGTGACTTCTTCACTAGAATTTGGTACTATACCTTATCTGCAGTGGTCACATTATCAAGGTGACTACTAAGCAGAGCCAGATCATTAAGGACTAATGGTTCACAAATTAGGGCTTAGATTTAGTGGAAGTTCTGTATAAATGTATGGTCCACTTTAGATGCAGTATTATCAGTTTGAGAAATAATACTAATAATCTCCATGGGACATTTGGTAATTCTAAAAATAATGCCATTAATCGAGACAATAGAATACAACTTAAAATACTAGTTAAAAGAAAAAGAATGTATATATATTTAATACGAGAGTCTTTTTGGATTAAAATATGTGAAACATTAACTTATACAGATTAAAAACTTAAGTTCATAACACCGTTTAAGAAAACTAAGAGACACAAGGCAATAATTTCAATAATACCCATTCACTGGGGTAAAACTATTTGTCTGCAGAACCAAAGAATATCACAAAAAGCAAAGAAAATATGAAAATAGCAACTATATGGTAGTTTCAAGTTACCAGTTATGGAGCAACCTCAAAGCAATAGACATTTGAAGCAAAATCTTATAACCGTGGGGTAGTATTCCTCTGCTTCTTTTCATGCTAAGGCATCAGCTTTAAGTCCTGTACAAAGGAGTATTTCAGTTCCTTTAATCTGCCAACAGGTGTGTTTAAGATAAATCCCAGTTCAATTAGTGGTATTTCCAAATCAAGTCCTTCTAATGGGACTTATGAAGAAAGTTGCAAACATCAAATAGGTAAAAATCTAAAATCCAGGTGTCCTATAGCAGTCTGCCTGGATCACCAAAGGCAGAAAATAACTTTGATTTTTTTTTTGTGGGCATCATTGCCCTCTGGTGGAAGTAGAAGGCCCAACCTTGCTCCTGGAGAGCTGCTGCTAAATATGAGCCACCAACCCTGTAGGCCACAGTTCCGCACTCAACCATTACACCACTGGGGCTCAGCCCGGCCTATATATGTTTCATGGATCAATCAGATAACAACTTTCACATACTTCCTGGTTTTCAAACACATCCTTATAAGGTCACAGGTTTGCAGAATGAAAGACAATAGGCCCACACTGTAGGCTATGGAAATGAGGTGTTTCCGGCTGAGTTATGTGAATGTGGTATAGCTGGCTGATCCAGCCCATCTAGTTGCCTTACAAGACCAATTCACCCAATCGTATTACATGACACTACCTTCCAATCATATTACAGGATCTTACTGTCCAATTGCATTACAGGATCTTAGCTATACTATGAGGATGCTAGAAAAGCATTTTGATAGGCTGTGTTTCAGAGGTCAAAGTGGAAGGTTGTCCAGTGAGCTGGTCTGGGGTCTTATTTGCTTCAAGACTAGAGTTTTTTCCAGGAGTCATGGAAACAGGTGATACCCAGCAGTTTCTACCTGACTCAAGATAGAAATATTGCAGGAGACTTGATAGCCCGGGTTCCAGCTACCTAAGGGTGCGGATTACTAAGCAGTTGCTTCAAGACCACCCAGGAGATGCAGCAACATCCTGCGCTTTCTACACCTTTCCCCCAGACCCCAGGTCCTGCCAGGTATGCTCCCCCATAGATGTTTCTTTTCTTTTTAAAAAAAATCGTTTTAGGGCTGAGCCCTGGTGGCGTAGTGGTTGTGTGTGGGACTGCAGCCCACAGGGCTGATGGTTCAAATTCAGCAGCAGCTCTCCAGGAGCCAGGCTGGACCTCCTACTCCCCCCTGGGCAGTGATGCCACACACAAAAAAATCATTTTATTAGGGTCTCATACAACTCTTATCACAGTTCATACATACATCCATTGTATGTGAAGCACGTTGATACATTTGTTGCCATCATCATTCTCAAAACATTTGCTTTCTACCTAAGTCCTTGGTATCAGCTTTTCATTTTATCCGCCTCTCTCATGAACCCTTGATAATTTATAAATCATTCTTTTGTCATATCTCACACAGTCTGACATCTCCCTTCACCAACTTTTCTGTTGTCCTTCCCCTAGGAAGGGGGTTTTCTGTAGATCCTTGTAATTGGTACCCCCTTTCTATCCCTCCCCCTTTCTCCCTCCACCATCCCAGTGTCACCACCCTTACCGCTGATCCTGAAAGGATCATCTGTCCTGGATTCCCTGTGTTTCCAGTTCCTATCTGTACCAGTGTACATCCTTTGGTCTAGTCAGATTTGTAAGATAGAATTGGGATCATGATAGTGGGGGAGGGAGGGAAACATTTAAGAACTAGAGGAAAGTTGTATTTTTTTTGGG